>OX940976.1:39746658-39924158 GCA_954871275.1 Leptopterna dolabrata
CATTATTCATGTAATTAATCTTAGCACGCAGCACTCCTGTTTTCCAAATGTTTTTAAAAGGGCTCATTCCATTACATAAGGGATGCTCTGAATACGAAATGAATAATTATCGTCCAATTTCCCTCCTCAGCATACTTAGCAAGTTGCTGGAAAAATGGATAAAGTTTCAGTTGAACGATTACTTGGAAAATGGTCATATGTTGGCACCGAATCAGTTCGGTTTTCGTCATCACACACACAGGTGTGGATGAGGCCCTGTATCATGTCACAAAAGACCTTGTTGATGTCATGGATAACAGAAGGATAACAGTTGTTAAAAGCCTAAATTGTTATGGTATAAAATGAAAAGAATTAGAATGGTTCCCAAGCTATTTTGAAAGAAGAAGGCAAGTTGTGGATAAGTTGAAAAAGTCCACAATGAAGAAATGCCCATTGAATTCGGAGGTGTCCAAGGAGGTACGTTATCGTCGATGCTATTTTTGATATTCGTCAACTTTATGGCCTCCCTGCCTTTTAAAAGTGAACTATATAATGTTCGCCGACGATTGTGACTTACTATGTGATGGTCGTTCGGTCATGGGATGAGATTTTTGAGGATGCGAACCGCGATTTTGGTATTGCGTATAAATGGTTAACGAAAAATGACATGACCGTAAATGTAAGTAAAACTAAATACATGATGTTTTCTAAAACCAGAGATAAGGAGGAAATTAGGAATGAACTACGGCTGCACTTGTGCAACTACGAGGGTCTATGCAACTGTGCTGTTTTGAGTAGGGTGCGGTCTATCCGATACTTAGGGGTTATAATTGATGATGATCTTAGGTGAGAGGAACATATCAAGTACTTGGTAATGAAATTGAGACGATTTCCATCTATCGTTTATAGTCGGAGGAATGTGCTAAATCGAACTACCCTCTTAGCAATTTACAAGGCTTTGGTTTAGTCAGTTTTGTCTTTCGGGGTGCTAGCCTGGGGTGAGGCGTGCAAGACTGTGCTTTATCCTCTGTTCGTGAGACAAAAAGCCATTTTGAAGATAATAGCCAAGAAGAATCGTCTATTCTCCACTTCCGAACTTTTCTCTGTACTCCCCGTTTTCTATATACACAAGCTGTACATAAAGAACATTTTAATGCTTTACCAGAAGTATTACGAATGTTTTAGCAGTAGGAGAGATATCCCTTATCAGGTAAGATTGAAGACACAGCTGTGGTACCTGTTCCTCGTTTTAATTTGGAATACTCCAAAACTTCGATCTCTTATAAGGTCCCTATTGCCTTGAGATATGCTCCTGCTGTCCTCAGATGTCCTAACGACCTTTCCAGAACTAAATATGAAAAAACCTTATTTTCCTGGTTAATAGCAGCTAGACATGAACATTGTACCTCCTTTCTGACGAGTATTTATTCCTGATTTAATTTGCCATTGTTAGATTTGTACGTGTAATCTTTAAATTTTCTTAACCGATATATTCTCTTTCTTCAATCACACAATCATTGTCATATTCATTTACTAATTATTATTAATATTACTAATTTGGCTGGTTAAATCACCTACGTAATTACAACGGCCCAAAGAATACTCGTCAGCTATTATATTATAACACGAGTATAAGTATGCGAGAACAACTATAGAACAATGAAATAACATAGATAAGTACTTTGATAGAAACCGAAGGGTAGCTGCATAGTGTTGTTGTAGACTGGGAGATCAGTTCACAACGGAACAAGTCTCTTTTTTTCAACTAACTATGAATTTGTTCCCACAAAACATACGGTTGCAAAACTATTATACACGATTCGAAACGAGTCACAAACTAAGGAGAAGTGAACGCGTGATGATCTCAAATGGCACTGACCCTTGAAAAACAAGAAACCGGAAGCAGCCGGCACCGAAAAATACGGGAGCGGTGGACAGGCCATGTGACATGGCAGGTGGCTGTTTAGCAGCCCCTCGAACTTGTTTGAACTTCATGAACCGCTTCAGTTAGAGTTTAGAGGGCGATTACTGGTCCAATAAACTAAATGGTAATGGGGATGGGACTTTAATCGGGGTGGGAGACGAGGCAGTCTGACAACGGGAAACAAAACCGAGTACTCGAGCGCTACTTGATATTGCAACTTTTCTGCAACCGCGGGGGATGACTAGCGATATCAAGAAGTGGCCTGAGGCCACCGTTAGATAATACCGAACCAATTTTTTTCAAGTTACAAAAGTACATCTCAACTACTATGCAAAATAAACATTATCCCTAAAACGAAATAAGGTAGTGGTCTAATATGCTATCTACCGCTAGTCCGGTGGTTCAGTATGCTATCTACCGTCAGTCCATTGGTTCAATATGCTATCTACCATTATGAATTATATCTACCAAAGAAGTAAATATGGTGGAGCTTACCTAAATATATTTTTCGCTTCTACAGGAAGCTCGTCAAAAGGACTGCATGAGATTACTGCATGAGGGACGTTTGTTTCAGGTCGTCAAAAAATGCCGAAAAAGGGTCCTCGGGATGGATGGACCTCCACCACTCTTCCGTTAGTTTTCGGTTTAGTATAGGTAGGCTTGACACTCCGTGCGACTTGATGCCGTATCTAACCTTGATAACGCGCCACAAGCTCTCGATCGTCTGCGTGTTGGCTCCTGAAGAAGGGTCAATAAAATTCTTGGAGTGATTTACCGTTTCGTGCACGTATCCATGATCACTCAAGGTGCTATATGCTCTCCACTGGTCAGACATAATTTTTGTGCCACGAGCAACTTCATTGAGGATGATTGGGAGCAACGTGGCTCGATCGCGTTTTTCGACAACAAACAAACGTCTCTCCAAAACTGTGTCGTTTCCGCGACAACATAATCCGAAAACCCATGGACCTTGGATACGGGCTCCATAATTACGTTGGGTTTGAGTGTCAGCCTCTTCTTCGCTGTCGGGTTCGTCCTCATCCCGCTCATCCTCGTCATTTTGTGCCGACTTGCGATCGCTTGCCAAAATTCTACCCCTATTGTATTTCCTCTTCCCCTGAAAAAGGGATTCGTCGATTTCAACTACCATGCCCGGTCCTCCCATCTTGCGGCG
Source organism: Leptopterna dolabrata (assembly GCA_954871275.1). Classification (NCBI taxonomy): domain Eukaryota; kingdom Metazoa; phylum Arthropoda; class Insecta; order Hemiptera; family Miridae; genus Leptopterna; species Leptopterna dolabrata. The sequence continues at coordinate 39,749,736 of OX940976.1, forward strand.
CTTCTCAAACATTTCCACACAGACATCCCGGCATAAATTGTACCAGTCCACTACCGTTGATTTGCTTCTTTCAGTCCATTTACAAACGTCACTTACCGGAACCAAATTGCACCACATCCACACCAACTCAACGATACCACACAGAGACATACCACTATTGCACCTCCCGTTCTTGTCTTCGTAAGTAAAAAATTTATTAGTTTTTCGAATGGAATAAAACGTTTGGCATCCCTTTTTCTGGCATCGCAGGTACACAGTTTTGATAAAATTTCCCTCACTATCCCGTTTCCGACTAGCTTTGGTAACTTCTTTTAATGCACTCCCGCATTCGACGCCGTCTTTAATTTTAGAACACAGCCTTGGATTATTATCGGGCAAAACACCTTTCTGCTTCAAAAACTTGACGCACATTTCATCGTTCAATATTACATGTCTATACAGCTCACTCAATTTCATTTTAAAATAACGAAAATATCACAGAAACACAGAAACACGGAAAACACGAGGATTATCACAGCTCATAACAAGGACGGCGCACGACTGAATTAATCACAACGTGGTTTGATTGAGCCTTGCATTGTTTACCAGGGGCAAAGGTGTGAACACAACTTGAAGCGAATGAGACAAGTCGGTAGATAGCATATTGAACCGAGAGAAGTGCACCGTAGATAAACGCCTGGCAAGGTAGGGGACGGGCGCGCAGATAGATAGCATATTGGACCACTACCCGAAATAATATCATCGGTCAATCAACTCCAAAGCCATGTGTGATTATTATCAGATGTTCCCAGACAATGAATCAAGCCTCCATGCATACCGCATGCATAACAGCATGTTGAAACCTTTCGGTGCTTACTGTGAATATAGACGGCAGCGTACAATGCTCCGGGTGGTCCCAAAAAATCCATAAGTTCGGAATCAATTTAAATACCTACGTCATAAAAAACATGTGTCTCTTCTATTGAAAATTCTCTCTATCTCTATATCCCCGTTTGTGATAAAAGTTCAAGCCATCACTGGTTCTCGTCTCGGGCGGGCACCAATACAAGTTTTGAAAAAGTTTGCATGCGCTTACCCGACCACCGATTGGCTCTTCACCTCTGACGGAATCATGTGTAGCCTACAGGGACGCAAGGTTGAAATAATTAAGTTAATAATAATTAGTAAAATTAATAATTAATAAGTTTTCGAGTAAAATCCCCCCCCCCCCCCCCCCCCCAGGTATATCGAGTAAGGTCAAATCCAGGGTTATATATAAATAAAACATGTTTGCCAATTCGAGTAGGCAGTATAGCTTCCTCATTTGGATCACATGAACGTACAGAATAGTTGGGTAGGTTCATTAGTGGACAGGTGGAGTATCCAACCGGCTTGTACCCTTGAAATTTCAGGTCTCTACGACTATTTTTCGCGTAGTTAGAAGCGTTACAAGGAAATGGTCAACATTTCATGTTCGCGCATGCGCAGAAGAAAGTTACCGTACGATTCCATTGGAATTCATAAAGAGCTATCGACTATTACTCCTGTTGGACCCGCAAGATTGAACTAATTTCAAAGATATTCAAGGTATGGGTGTTTCAAGTGTTGCATGTTTGCGCATGTGCAGATGAAAGTTACGCTACTTTTTCAGTGATATTGGTATGTGACCATGTGACCCAGTCCGCACCTACCCTCCAAATTTCAGTCCATTTCGACCACTATTTCGGGTAGTTATGGGCGTTATAAGGAATTCACCACACACAGATATATGCAGACGGACAGACAGACACGGAACCAAAAATGTTCCATGATGTCTGAAACGCAAAATGGTAGTGGAAATTTTCATTTTGGAGGACATGAATATTTTTTTACTCAATCACGAATCCAAGGCTTCCCTACCTTCCGGTAGTGAGGAAGCAAAATTAGGTATCCATAATAGAAAACTGTGATCTACACAGAAGAGGCATCTATACAGGATAATATGACAATTTGAAGTGTTTTGAAATTGATTCCGAACTAGAGGTTTTCTGAGACCATCCGGAGCATCGTACGTCCAGCCGCTCGTTCACAGCAAGGCCCTGATAAATATGACTGTGAACGATAGGTATTTATCCAGCCCAGGGGCCCATTCCTAAAGACTTTCACTCTTTACTCCCTCTTCAAACGGACACTGCACTTTGCGAACGAATTTCCGTTCCTAAAGAATGCTCTTGATTTGAAGAGGAAGAGTGAAATGCTGAGTGTAGAATTGCAGTTTTACCCTGTTTTGAACAGGGTAAAACTGCAACTGTTAGGAACGGAACTGTTTTGAACAGCTCCGACCCTCCGACGGCCGCATTCATCGAGCGCGACTTAATTTCGTCGTCAGCCACACAACTTTCAGGGAGTCATTTCGCTCAAACCAAATCTCAAGAAAGTGAACTTACAGAAAGTAGGAAGACTTGATGAAATCGGATTCGGAATAAAACGATCGGAATATCCGACGATAAACTGTAACAGTTGTTGGAGGTTACTCCACAAAACGAAGGTTACTCTTCAGAACACTCTTCGTTTCGAGTAGAACTGCAGAGTGGGAGCGCGAAGCCTTTAGGAACAGAAAGTTCTCCTACTTTTCATAATTCGCAGTTTTTTTTAAGCGTTTATTTTTTATATAACAACTAGTTACGTAAATGTAATTTTACAAGTAACTATCTAGTTATTTACTTCAAATATCTTTACGCATTGTTTTTATGGTGAATGTTCACAAGCGGCACCACACTAGTTGTTTTTTTTTTAACGCTACAACGTCAGCATCCAAGATCCAGGGGTTTGGTTCTTTTCAGACGCCGAACTTATTGCGAATTGTCCAGTAGCTGAAGAGCTTTTATATTTGAGCGCACAAGAAGTCGGTTCTCGTAACATCATGCTGTTTTTTTAACGACATCTATGACGCTCTTCACCCGTAAGTCTGTGTGGATTTCGTCGTTTCTAATGTACCAGGGAGCATTTACAACACTTCTGAGCACTTTATTCTGAAATGTTTGAATTATTTGCACATTTGTTTTGGCTGTACAGCCCCATGGTGAATTCCATAGGACCAAATCGGCATCAATACTGTCTTATATAACACCACTTTATTGTGAGTGCTGAGTTGAGAGTATCGGCCCATCAGCCAATATAATTTTCCGTATTTAATTGAGAGCTCTTTGTGTTTCTTCTTCACATGCTCTTTCCACTTTAGCTTTGCATATTTCGCTGAGTTAGCATACGGAATGGTGTTGTGATTAATCTCCAATGGAATATTTATTATTGTTTTATACGTGAAGTTGACATTGTTTATCAACTGCAATTGTAGCTTCCTGATTTTTTTTTTGTGGACTCTTCTACCGAATCTGTAACGGCTAAGATTGCTGTGTCATCGGCGAAAGTAGCTATGCATGCACCATACTGGGACGTCACATGTGTACATTAAATAAAACAGAGGTCCCAGGACGCTCCCCTGCGGAACCCCTCCTTCAATTTTTTTCTAGTTGAGAATATTCACCTTCTATTTTTACTCAGAAGTATCTGCTATCAAAGTAGGATTCAAGTCCTTCTAATTTATTAATCATCCCTTCGTGCCAAACCTTATCAAAAGCTTGTGACACATCAAGAAAAACCGCGCTGCATACTTTTTTGTTCTCTAGCGCTTTCTCAATCTTATCCGTTATCCTATGAACCTGTTCAATGGTGGAATGTTATGCTTTGAAACCAAACTGATGAGGAGGGATAAGGTCCCTGTCTTCTATAATCCCAATGAGTCTCTTCTTGAGGAGCTTCTCAAACAGTTTTGAGAGAACTGGAAGTAGGGAGATGGTACGACTTGACATCTGATGACTACCTGGTTTCAGTACCAAAATGACCTCAGCAATGTTCCATCAGGGAAGTGGGACATGTTTAGCCGAAAAGCAGCATTTATAAAATATAAAAGCTCCCGAAGGCCCATTTCCGGTAATTCTTTGATAACTTGACCAGTAATAAGGTCGTACCCGGGTGCTTTTTTGGGTTTCCGTTCATGCTTAACGCATTCAATAAGTTCCTGAAGCTTTACAAGTTTGATAGCTATGGAGTCCGCCCTAGTACTATGAGCGAGGTGGTCTTCACTCGATTGCTGCGGTAAAGGAGAGAATGTTTGAGAGAGGTGATTCGCAAATAATATTGCTTTCTCTTTTGCACTTTTGGCCCATTTACCACAGTTCATTCGAATAGGAGAGATCGATTCGCAAAGTGAAGAGTACAAATGAAGACTTGCAAAGGGAATAGTTGAAGAGTCTTTAGGAATGGGCCCCAGATATCATTGCCAGGGAACAGCTGATTATAATCACGCATGTCCAAGTATGGTGGTGATATTTCAAAGTATGACCCATTTATCTGTTGGTCCACTCCACTCAAGGGAGCGAAATGCTCAGATCGAATGGATCCTCTCATTGGATCCATCCAATCTTGTCCATCCATCTGATCCTCTCATTGGAGGACATCTGATCACGTCCCCGACGCTGGCAGTCAGTCGGACGAAAAGCCCCAGCCTGAAATGGCTGTTTACTTTACTATACTTTACTAATCACGCATGGCTGTATGAACTCGAGTTGGTTGTTCCGTGATATTATTTCATTAGAAGAATGATGGTTATTTTGAGTTTTGATGATAGGTACACAGGTGCTATAGTAACTTAACTGTAAGTAGGGTGGCTGTCTGCCACACTCATAATTTCCTCAATTCGAATCCGATTTTGTTGAAATTTGTGGGTTGGGCACCAGATTCGCCTATGAATTACATAGCGATCGAATCATCGGATCATTGGTGTGGCCACTGCGTATGCGCGAATCCGAGGTAGTCAGTGTTTTGGGAATATATGGCCCGATTGTGCTCAAACGGGAAACAGTGATCTAGCTGCACAGGAAAGTAATAAACCATTGTGTAATAATTTGCATTTTTTATTCAAGATTTAACCAATTACAATCATTTTTGGCGGATTTTCGGTCTTGACATGCTTGTTTACTTGAAATTAATTATCTATTAGTTAGTCAGGTCGATGTTGAATTAGGGATGAAACAAAAATGACGATACCTAACTAAAAGTTGCTCAGCATCCTACCAACAAATTCTTCTAAGTTCTTTGGAGGTCATTTGGTTGAAGAGTGCAGTCAATTTCATTATTCTGCTATCTGAAAACGTGGGCAGAGATAGATGAAAGAAGTAGTACAAATACGGATGGGATGAATCAAGTAAGGAGGTACCTGTATTGACTCAGTCGCTCTCATACAATCAGAAGTTCAATGGGAGTGGGACGCAAACAGGAATGAAGGATAGAAGGATTCATATCAAGTGTGCCAAAGTTCTCTGTGCTTGAAGTAAGCCCCTGAGGTAGTCTGAGCAGGGTTCAAACGGACTGAAAAGAGGCACTATATAAAAAGAAGACGTTTTTGAGCAGAACTAAAGGTTCATTTTGTTGTACCTGGCACTACATACGACCCGCAATCCGAGAGTTTATACAGCCACACTGTAAAGAGAGAGATAAAATAGGTACATGATCAGATGAGTGAAGGAAAAAAAAAAAGTAGGAGCACTTATCGACCGTGAAACGATTGTGAATAGAATGTGGCAGGCGAATGAAATGCAGGACCTTGGGGGACCAGCCCGGTCAGCGCCCAACTATCCCAAAATAAGAAACTCAAAAATAATACACAAAGGCTATCGTACAAAAAGTCTAGGACCCCAAAAAGTCATTAGATACCTAATGATTATCCGATGATGGGAATTTATTGGGAGAGGGAACGTGTCTGGTAAATTCAATCTGATACGGATACCGTGACACAAGAATACGGAACGGAACTTGGGATTTTCAGACCTACTGGTTCATCGTTTGACGCAATAAAGCTGCAAAGTGAATCGCCAAGTCTGCCCAGTACGCGACTTACGTTGACTCCCGAGTAAGTTTCAACAAAAGGCTCAGGCTAACTACGAGGATCAAGTGGAGGAAACACGCTTTTAAAACGGGATAACAAACTGACCATGAGCCCATTTCCATAACAAAGCCGGAAATATGAGAGCCAAAGGGAACAGCAACGGCATTCTCCTCAGCGTAATCTAAATTTTAATAAAACCAGGTCTGACCCCCCCTCCCCCCGTTCACTTATCGTTTGCTATTAATTATTTCCGGCGTTTAAACCGATGGCCCGGGTGGCCGCCCATCGGGAAAAGTCCTAGCGCTTATCAGAAATTCCAACTTCGTTGAGGGAAACCGGCCAAGAGAGGAAGGATGAATTCTCCGGGAATATCGATATAGTAAACTGAAAGCGGATTAACCGAACGGCGGAATAATAAATCATTAGGGCGGAAAAACGAACATCCATGAAACTTGACGATGATATTTGAGCCGTGACTAGAAAAATGGGGAGAGTAACGGATATTATAGCGGAAAATTCTACAATATGAGGTTTAGAAAAGAATTATATTCAGCCAAAAAATTTACAATACAGAAGTAAAAAGGCTGTAAATTTAAAACAAACGGCGTCCAATGAAGGAATCAGGTGAACAGAACATAAACTCAAAGTGCCGGATTTCAAAGCTGGATGTGCGGATGAAAGCAACAATGAACCCATCGCCCTTAGACAAATAATGCAAATGGATGCGCCCACCCTGCAGCTACAGATGTCACCCAATCAGCAAGGCTTTGCAACCAGGTTGTTAGCAAACTTCTTTTATAAAATCTCATTTATTTATAGCTGCAAACTCTACCACAAATGTTTATCATTTTGGACTACTATTGTCAATCTTGAACCTTTGGAATCGAGCATGAACTTGTTAACCCCCCCCCCCCCCCCCACGACGGTACCAAAAGCTGATGGTTTCCGTTTCAAGGTACTTAGAATCGGAACGAGAATCGGCTCCCCGTTAATTGGATGGGATATGACAGCGGAGGTGAGGAAACGGGTGAAGTACGAGAACTTTGGAAGTAACGTAGGTAGATACGGACGTACCAACTAGGTAGATAACGAATGTTTTCGGTGGTTTGGTCCACAAACTGAACGTTCTTTTGCTTCCGAAAGTTTCTGTTCTTTAACGACTTTGACCTCCATAAAACCCAAATTTGACCCCCCCCCCCCCCCCCATATGGATAAAATATTTTTGGTAGCCGACTTGTAGTTACTGATTTGTCTCACCATTCTACCCATTTTTGGCGGTTTTATAATAATTTTTGGAGACTGTAGAAATTAGTAGTGATTCTTGAACCCTAAAAATCAAAGTGACCCTCTTAGAATTTTTTAATGTTGCTTATCTCGAACTCACCTTTTCATTTGCCAATACGAACACTACGGCGTTTCGAAGTTGCAGTAGGAACGAATTGGGGGTTCCTATTTCAAATACGGAAGTTGGTGTGGATTGCGCACACTAGCGCAAATATGATTTCCCGAAACCTTGTAAAAAAACTCAGGACCCATCTTAAGTTGGATTTTCGTAACGTATCGCATTTCGCGAAATTAGGTAAATGATCTCACCGATGGGCCACCCTGTAGACCCTGGTGCAGCTGGGAATGCACGGGGACCGTGACAGAGTTCAGCATAGAGATTTATGCTGAACCTACCTTTCGAGTCGCTGACAACGATTCACGTTTCAGGCCTACAAGATTGATCAGATTGTAAATTGCTTCTTGGATTCGTCTTATGAATAACTGCTAGCCGAACCCGAATTTCAGATTCTCCCCCACCTTTCATCCTCCAAAACCGGGTTCTATGTCTTCAATAAATTAATAGGCTTTGTCTGAATGGATAATAGCATTGTGAAGGCCAGTTAGAGGGAAGAACGGATGAAATTCAACTCGGTGTTTCTCCCATCTATGAGGGCGAGGAGGAAGGCGGGATATTGACTTGAATCCCCTTAGAAGGATGACTCCTCAGAACTTCTGCATGCCTCTCCCATTGTGCAAACGCCGAAGATATTAAACTTAGATTACTTATTAAATTGCTTCAAGTTCCCAAGGGATGCGATCGTGCCGGCGTCCTCTTCCATCTTGTTACGAGAGAGCGCCAAATGTATATCTGTTACGAATACTGCTTACGACTGGCGAAAGAATATAAAAAATAATAAACCAATCTCTTTGTTCAGTTTTTACGGGGGAGGGGGGGGGGGGGAGGATGACAAAACAACAATATTGTTCCAGTCAAGTTACTGATTTGCTTCCGAGTCTACCAATGCAGGTAGTATGTAATCAATATCACCACTGATAGTCCAATGACTACCAATGATAGTTGTCACAAAAACCAACAACTTATGCACTCCTAAATCTACAACTGCTAATAAGATGAATACAACACTAATAAAAGAAACGCTGCAAATCCCTGCACAACGGTTTATTATTTTGTATAGAATACCCTTCCGTTACAGATCACAGCTCTATGTATAGATAACCCGTCTATATAATATGATATGTACTATTCTATACATATTATGTAGATCGCAGACCCTCCTTAGGTTAGTACCTAACCCAGTACTCGTTACTAGGTACCTACCTAAATCACGAGTTAAATGTCGCTAAAATAATTCTGCCGATGACAAACAGTACCTAACAAAAAGAAACACACATAATGAAGTTCTGAAAAGAAATTGTTGATGAGGAGTGAAAAAAGTTGCGAAAGTACCTACCAACAAACTCCAGCCCCTTCTACGTAGATGGTATAATGAACCGTTGTGTAATAATTTACCGTTGAGTAATGATTTACCGTAGTAATAATTTACCCATCAATAATACTTCAACGTTTGTTCAAGTTTCACTACCTACCAACAAACTCCAAAAGAGCCATCATTTATCAAATAATGAAATAATATCACAGAACAACCAACTCGACTTCATACTCCGCCAATATAATCAGGTGATCCCTAGCAATGATTTCATCTCCGCCAAATTTCCTATTGTGGGCGCGTCTCTGGTTACGAGATTTGGTTTGAATTTTATACTATTATTTCATTCACACTGGAGTCGAAAATGCCTGTCGGTGCAAACTTCGGGGCCTTACTGTGAACGAACGGCTGGACGTACGACGCTCCGGATGGTCATAAAAAACTCGCAAGTTCAAGAACTAGGTATTTAAAACCGTAAAAATATTCACGTAAAAAAATGGTATAGGCGTTTTGAAAATTTCAACCCCTATTTTGAACCCCTTGGAGATGACTCACAGTAACGTCGAGCTTCGAGGACCAACTAGACAGCGAACGGAACCTATAACCCGAATTTCATCAATTTTCTTTCATGGTAACTAAGAAAAGTGGCCCGTACGGTGAACGGCGTACGGCGTACGGCGGACAAACAGAAATATTTTTATTGCAGTTTTGGATTCTACATACCTTGAAACGTAAACCATCAAATTTTGAGGGGGGGTAAGAATTTTTTTTTTCATGCTCGATTCCAATGGTTCATTATTGAAAATAATAAACCAAAAAACTAAACCTTTTGGAACGCAACGGGAACTACACTATATTATGAATTATGAAATTGGTACAAGAGCCACTTTTCTCAGAAGTCAATTCACTACCACTCAGATTGCAATCAACGAACGAACTCCTCATTTCCTTGAAACACCCCCAACTTTTCAACTTGGTCGATTGTCTTTTTTCTCAACTGATATCCGGATGTTTCAATCATCGATCATAATTTTTCTGGAGTAGCTTGGAGATATGTAGCAGGTACACATTCGGATCGTGTCGCCAACAGTAGTCGATATCACCATGGTAGTCGATACCAATGGCATCGATATCACCATTGGTAGTCTCCATCCGATTTTATATATCACGGTACAATAAACACTGTATCATAAACAATGTTTCAAATCATGAAAATATCTAGGGAAGCGGGAACGTCCCACCCGCCAAGAAAACCGACAAATTCGAAAGCGACCAAGAGCAGTGCTTACCGACAGAACAAGTAGGGTTCTTTACCCGCCCGTAACTCGGCCCCTGGAGGGTCTCAGGTGTTGATTATTCGTACACCCATTCTCGATGGGCCCCTGAGGATGTGAACCAAATTTCAGCCCTCGGAACCATCAGGTCAACCATAACATTCACAAGACTTGTTCAATGAGGTTCCCCGAGGAAGTGTTCAAAACATGAACCCGATCGGTTAAGTAGAAGCCAAGTTATAACTGTCTGAAAACGCTGCAAATTATGGCCGAATACCTAACCTATTGAGGAACTTCCACGATTTTTATTATTATAATTTTTTTTTTTTTGCGGAAATCAAAAGTGGTCGAATTTGAAGACGAACGGCGAAAGAAAATTTTGTTTCAGAAGCGCCAGTGATTTTATAAAAATAAATGAAATTTTGACTTCTGAAAGCCCACCAAAACGCCCGCTTCAGCTGACTCCGCCCACTCCCCGAGCGAGACGTCACATTTCTCGTGTCTGCGTCTTGATCCACCATCCAATTCCTCTGTGCACTTCATGCTACTGAATCATTGGTTGTGTTTTCGAGACTTTTTGGTGATGTCCATTCCACTTTTCGTGCTGTACTTAATAGTGATGCAACAATAATTCCAATCATGGACAAAATACCTAAAATGAAGTTCTTGTTGAACCTTATTCCCAGTGATTACCATAATTCGTAGGTACCGTTCACCTATAGTATTCCACCACAAGCTTATTCTATCCTAGCCTATCAGTTCACCACAATACCTAGGCTAGCCTAATTTTACTAGTTAGTTACCTATTACCGAACTTTTCCTGGCCTAAGTTGGTGAAGTAAGGAAAGGTGAGGGACTTCCAACACTGCTGTTCAAAATGGTCAAAAGAGAACTAGCCTTGACGCATTCATTCTATCTTTGAATAGTAGGTAGGTACGTTTCACCTACCTGCCTACCAATTATGTGTTTTCTATAAAATTGCGACGGAGCGGGATATTTGCCCGTCTCTCTCTGTCAAATCCAATATCCAATCGCTTCCTATCAGGACATCCCTCTCCTCTTTCCTTCTCCCTTCCAAGTGACCATCCGCCGAAGGCTTGGTTACTTTCACCGATTAGTTCGCTTTTCCGAGTCGTCGGAGTCATAGATTCCCGTATTCACAGCGATCGCCAGTTTCCCCCCTGAAACTACCAGACCACGTGTCCAGGTTTTTTTTTTTTTTTCTCTTCTGAATTTCTATTATTTTCACATTTATCCTGTTCTCCTTGTTTCAGCAAAAAATATCTATTATTTTCCCTTTTTCAAGTTCCCTTTTTTTTACCGTTGTGTTATTTCTACCAAGAAGGTATTCTTTGTTTCTTTTGGGCCTACCCGAGCTTAGGTAGGAGTATTCCTTTCATTTTCCTTTTTAATATTATAATTTTTCCCAGCGTCATTTTTGTTCTTTTTCTCTTTTCCCTTATTTTCATTTTTCTTCAACTATTTTTGAGGATATCCTTAGCGCAGGATATTTTTCAAGGTCTCGTGCCATTGCACGAGTGGTAGCAGAAAATCGAAAGTCTCAGGAACCTTTTCTCTTAAACGACTCTGCTAAGAAAAGGGATACCTAAGACTTTACATGGTAGCAGAGCGTAAACTTCCACAACTTTGCAAGCCACAGTAGGTACCTACTAATCACCTTTTTTTACTCTCTTCTTCACTGCAGCTATTTTTCAAATCTATTTTCACCTTTTTTTTTCTCTCTATTTCTGTGTTGTACTCCTGTATTTTCCGCTGTATCTCAAACAACGTTCCATCATGACGGGTTTGCTTTGCGGAACATGTGCGCTGGACATTCCCGAGGAACAGGCTGGCAACCCAGTATTTTGCCAGACCTGTTGCCACACGTTTCACGCAACATGTCTCAACATCATATACGTTAATTGGACGAAAATGAATGCAGCTAATAAAAGTTCTTTTAAGTGCCTGTCCTGCCGTGCCGTTGCACGACCCGTCCCTTCGCCAACACCACAGGAGTTGGCTGTGACCATGGCACGTGCTATGGCCGAGGCTAAGTTGGGTCTACCTGACCAACCCACGATCACTCCACAATTTCTGGAACATGCGATTTTAAATTTACCATCCTTCTATCCAAACAATGCCACCCAGGTCATGCAATTTCTCATCTCCCTACATAAAATCCATGTCGTCAGTCCGATCCATATTTCAGCTATAATTTACCGGCTTTCTTTGGATAATAGGTATTTGTATTTGCAGCACATGCTAAGTACCCACCTGGGAAGGTGAATTAAATTTCAACACTTTACTAGCTCGCATGAAGTTAGACCTTTTTTCGCCCACTGTCATTATCCATCTCAGTATGAAATTTATTCACCGTATTCAGCGTTCGAACGAAACGTTCAGGTCCTTTGTGGACTCCGTATTTTCGGCCAACACTATTCTAGCCCAATACCCCAACGAATCCGATTTAATTACTATTATATTAACGCATGTCCAGCTAAAAGATCGACAATATTTTGCCTTTGAAAAGAAACCCGAAACTAAACATGAATTATATAATTTAATACAGGTTGTAGAACAGAGCCAGGGAGAAATGCAAGCGCATGCCTCCCCACAACATCAACAAAATAATTTTCAAGTAACAACATCAGCTAATCCCTCTTACATACCTAAACAGATGTCTCCACAACAGGCGAAGGGCAGTGGCGTTGGACAGCATTACAATACAAGTCCTAATACCAAAAGTGTGCAGCAAACTAATCCCAAAATAAGACCTCAATCCCAACATCCTCCACCGCAAACCACTGCATCGAAATTTAATACTACAACCTATTCGACTTTTCAACCGTCTTACAATTCTACACCCACTAAAGCCTATTATTCTAAGCCGCATGGTACTCAACGGGCATTCAATAATGATCGCCAGTACCAGCAAAATATGCAGATCATGAATACCGACCAACCGGGGGGTAGCAGCCACCTCACTGCACCGCCAACCGGCGAGCGAGCGGTACCATTTGCGGCCTCTCCGCACCACTCGTCTGCGTCTTCCACCGGCACCCTGCCGCCGGAAAGCGCCGGGCAATATACGGAACCGTCCACAAGCGACCAACAACATGCCAATCCAGGCCCCAATGAATCTTCCAGCACTTTCCCACCTCCCAATCGGCATTGCCCTCACCCTCAATCCTTCCAACATCTTAATGATGTTATGCAAATTCAACGCGAACGGCTATACCCCCTCGTCACTAGAACTTCTGAAATTTTGATTGATATTGACAACCATATGTGTTCAGCCTTACTCGACACGGGTAGCACGTCCACAGCGATTTGCGCGAAATTTTTGAGTGAAAATTTTCCCTCAAAACTACATAAGTTACACGCCATACCAACACGTACTATTACGGTCGGCAATGGACAGGAGATACATGCTACCCGAACTGTCCCCTTAAAAATACGGATAGCTGGATACACGTGGGACCATCATTTCCTTGTACTACCTACTTTATCAATCGACGTGGTGATTGGGATGGATTTCCTGACTAAAGCCGATGTAATTTATAATATTGCACAGGGAACTTTAACGTTCAATCACCACCCTGATACAATCGTACCATTGAATCCCCACCTCACGAAATACCGTTTTCCCGACCCCCACAAACACAGCATAAAGGCAATACGGGAGGGCACTCCCCATCCTGTCGATCAACCCCAAGAGCTACTTCATCAATTAATCAATGCATTCCCCCGTGTAATTACGGATGTGCCAGGTCGTACTGACGTCATTACGTATCACGTACAACTACAAGACCCGTCTTTGAATCCACCAGTTGCTAAATGTGCATACCATGTAAACCCGACCCTATTACCAGTTATGAAACAGGAAATTGATAAGTTATTAGCTCAAGGAATAATTACACCTTTTAGAGGTAAACCTACGGCATCATGTTTTTTAGTCCCTAAGGCACGTCAGAACCCTGACGATCCCCCGCGTTTCCGCCTCGTTTGCGATTTCCGCCCGTTGAATAAAATGTTACGTTACTTTTCCTATCCCATCCCGACCATCCCAAGTTTACTATCTCATCTAAAGCATGCAACGTATTTCACCTTACTCGACATGAACCAGGCATATCATCAAATACCTATCTCAGCAGAATCGCAACACCTCGTCAGTTTCGTAACACCATTTGCCACGTACGCATATACGTGCACGCCATTTGGTTTGGCGACGGGCGGAAACATTCTTTCTGAATTACTGCATACTATTTTAGGCCACTGCCATGGTATTACGGTCATTTGGTTCATGGATGATTTATTAGTTTACTCCCCCACCCTTGACCAACATTATGAAGATGTCACTAACGTACTACAATGTTTACATAAGGCGAATTTAACTGTTAGCTCCAAGAAAATACAATTCGCATGTACATCCGTCAGATTCCTTGGCCATGTTATTTCCATGGGTTCCGTTCGAATTGATGAAGACCGAATGAAAATTTTAGGGCAACTTAACCGCCCGACATCGGCTAAGGGCATATCTCAATTTTTAGGCGCCACAGGTTTTTTCCAATCGTTTATAGAAAATTATGCTGATATATGTGCACCATTAAACAATCTCCGCAAGAAAAATGTACCATTTATATGGACCCCCGAGTGTGAATCATCCTACAAATTGCTACTGCATAAACTGTCCAATCCTCCTATCCTGTCTTTGCCCGATTTTACGAGAACTTTCAGCATCTGGACCGACGCCAGTGGGACGGCTATATCATATGTATTAACCCAGGAAGACGAAATATATAAAAAGCATAAACCAGTAGCCTATGCAGGCAGAAAATTAACCGATGCCGAATGTAAATTTTCCATTTACGAAAAGGAGTTTTTAGCCGCACTGGAAGGTATACGTAAGTTCAGATTTTATGTAGAACACACCAAATTCGATTTATACCTAGATAATAAGAGTGTTGCCACAATAACAAAGATTGATAACCCCTCACCACGAATTCAGAGATGGATTATACGCCTTATGTCTTATAATTTCCGGATTTTGCATGTCCCGTCGAAACATAACCCAGTGGCAGATTTTTTGACACGAGCGGATTATGCGGAGGAGCCCATCGTCTGTGCACCGGAACCGGCGGGGACGGCCGCCTCGCTGGGGAAGGGAACGGACAAGGGGCTGATACCAAACAAATCCGCCTCTACTTCTAACGAACAACATCCGCAACCTACTAATTCTTTTATTTTCAGCGATCAACGGTCATCGTACCAATCATTAATCCCTGACTGTAAACCAAGCCCACCTTCAACTCCTCCCAAGGAGGTGTTACATGTTCTCGATGATTTTCCAAATTTATACAAAAAATTATCAGCATACCAACTCGAAGACTC
This sequence comes from Leptopterna dolabrata, assembly GCA_954871275.1. NCBI lineage: Eukaryota > Metazoa > Arthropoda > Insecta > Hemiptera > Miridae > Leptopterna > Leptopterna dolabrata. The sequence goes on from OX940976.1 coordinate 39,765,017, forward strand.
CCAACTTGCAATTATCATCCACCGTATTCGTAATAATGAAATACTACCCACCTACGAACTACAGGACAACATTTTGTATTATAAATGTCACAATTATAGGCGAGCGTATTTACCTCTTAATCTATTACCATATGTTTTTCAGTTTTGTCATAACAGTGTTTTGGGGTCCCACATGGGATACCATAAAACACTGTCCCGCATATCTTCGATGTTTTACTACCCGAATTTACAGACTTATGTTCGCGAACAGATTAAAAACGTCGAGCTTCGAGGACCAACTAGACGCCGAACGGAACCTATAACCCGAATTTCATCAATTTTTTTTCATGGTAACTAAGAAAAGTGGCCCGTACGGCGTACGGTGTACGGCGTACGGCGTACGGCGTACGGCGGACAGACAGAAATATTTTTATTGCAGTTTTGGATTCTACATACCTTGAAACGTAAACCATCAAATTTTGAGGGGGGGTAAGAATTTTTTTTTTCATGCTCGATTCCAATGGTTCATTATTGAAAATAATAAACCAAAATTGTATCACATGCTCCCGAACGAAATATTCACAACGTACGGCAGGTACGTTATCGTCCTATAATTATACATATCCCATGGAAACCTTGTTCATCGATGTTGCTCATTTCCCCAGAAGCAACAAGGGGCATAAATTTCTATTAGTTACCGTCGACGCATTTTCAAATTTTGTCTTCATGCTCCCCATGAAGAAACAAACTAGTGCCATTATCATTTCTCTTTTAAATTCACATGTTTTCAGCATTTTCGGGTTTCCTAAACATTTAGTTTCAGATAACGCGTCGGTCTTCACAAGCCACACGTTCAAGGCCTTTTAGCGAATTTTCAAAGAAAATGAAGCTATTGCAATGGCTTCGAAATTTAAATAATATAAATTTTTGGAAATTTTCTTCATAGAAATCCGTTTCAGACCATTCTAAAACGATTCCTGAAATTTAACACTTTTTTATATGTATATATATATATATTTATTTATATATGTGTCACTCCAGACGATAACTCTCGATAGAATTGAGATAAACAGCTCAAATTTGCACAAAAAATCTATCTTGGCAATCGAAAGGCTAAGTTCGAAGATGGGCGAAATTGGCCTACTCTAAGGAGGGTTTTGGCGCATTTAAAGTGCGCAAAAATTACCCAAAAATCCCCAAAATGTTATTTTCCAACAAGTGACCCCTCATTTTAAAGGTTTTTGCACGCTGAACACGATGGTGGAATCGGATTTTAGATATCTTGATCCGTTCTCAAATTAGAGCATTTAAAGTGCGCAAAAATTACCTAAAAATCCCCAAAATGTTATTTTCTAACAAGTGACCCCTCATTTTAAAGGTTTTTGCACGCTGAACACGATGGTGGAATCGGATTTTAGATATCTTGATCCGTTCTCAAATTAGAGCATTTAAAGTGCGCAAAAATTACCCAAAAATCCCCAAAATGTTATTTTCCAACAAGTGACCCCTCATTTTAAAGGTTTTTGCACGCTGAACACGATGGTGGAATCGGATTTTAGATATCTTGATCCGTTCTCAAATTAGAGCATTCAAAGTGCGCAAAAATTACCCAAAAATCCCCAAAATGTTATTTTCTAACAAGTGACCCCTCATTTTAAAGGTTTTTGCACGCTGAACACGATAGTGAAATCGGATTTTAGATATCTAAATCCGTTCTTAAATTAGAGCATTTAAAGTGCGCAAAAATTACCCAAAACTAGGATAATCTTTAAACTCTTACCCCCACCCCCTTAGAGTGGTCAGATTGAAAAATGTGAGAAGTATTAATTGAAGACGAGAGTTCGAAGCAAAAAAGGGGGAGGCAAACGATTAGTACAACTCCTTGAATTTACCCACAGCGATCAAATAAATAAGCACTTAGTACAATTACGTAATAAACAAACGGTAGAATCAGGATGGACAAAACGTACAAATTAAAATAAATACGAAGAGAATATACATAGAAAACCAAATTTTAGACCGAAGTTTTCCTTTATTCAAAACCATAGCCATTAATTCGAATATTTCTTTGAAAATTCGCTCATTAAGTCATGCTGCATGACTGATTTTTTTAACAACAAATGGCATCAACACCAAACATTTACCTCGGCATTATCACAATCCAAATAGAGCCGAAAGAATGATTAGAAATGTGAAAGCGGCTATAACAGCATATCATGCAGACAACCAGGTAATGTGGGACTGCAATTTACATAACTTCCAAATTTCATTAAATTCTGTAATGCATTCGTCGACCTTATTCACTCCAGCGAAATTATTCCTGGGGCATGAATTACAGCTTCCCATACACCTTGTATGGGACATTTCTCCAGACACCCTCCACGCCGATACAACTGCTGTGTGGACACAGGCTTACGTGAATATGACCCGAGCCCGTGACAAGCGGGCACGATACTATAATAAACGCCATTCCTCTATTACATATCGCCTGGGAGACATCTGTGTAATTAAATCGTACATTTTAAGTTCCGCAATAGATCGTATAAGTTCCAAAATCGCATACAAATACACAACCCCATATCGAATTATTGAACTATTGTCACCTGTCACTTATTCTTTGCAAAACATTGCGGATCCCACAGATATCAAGACCCAACATGTCTCACAATTAAAGCTTGTTCGTACTGCTGCAACACACAATCATGTAATCTCCGCTCAAGGTCCACCCTCATCTGAGGACAGTACTAATGTTTCCGACATTGAATGATCCTTGTCCTTCTAGAATTTCAACTTATCGGCACCCATTGATATTTGCCTTCACCTAGAACAACATACCGTAACAATCGCCGACTCGTCCGAATCTCTATACAATGCCTACGACCACATATTAATTCTCGTCTGTTTTCAGGTAACCTGATGATGGCAAACTATGGACTACCTTCTTGTAACCCCCGTAAATGACGAGCAGGTTTTTTTTTTGGTTTTTCCCGGGAGTGGAAAGCGAAGACAACATACCGTTTCCACGCCTGTTTTATTTTTTTTTGCCTGCATCCCTCGCGCAAAATCTTCCACATTTCGAAGGGAAAAAATTTATTTCCCCTAGCAACCTACCAAAATAATTCTGTATTAACTTCATAACCCTCACATTAATAGGCCGCACCCTAAATCACAAATCGCAACTGTACAAATTTTTTTTTTTTTTTTGAACGCCAGGGAGAAACGAATGTGGAATCTATATCCCGTCCTATTCGAGCTGCGCTCAACCGATTTATTTCTTATCCATGCTCGGGTTAGGCTGTAGCAACCCTTGTAACTTCACTTATAATCACTGATACGTTCACTTCGTTCAATCTGCATGTTCACCTGTACTCTTCGAGCGTTTCCATATGTTCGCGCCTTCTTAGAATCTGCCCCGTCTCCTTCTCATTTCACCTCTGTAACCCGTAGGTACTCTGGCGTATGTAGGATCGCTCTCTCCTACCTACCTCCTCTGCCTCTAGTCTCATCGCCCCCAACTCCTCTGTTCAGCCCTCCCCCCCCCCCCCCCCACTTCTACCAGGGGCGATTTCCAAATGTCCCCCCAGTGACCAAGGTGGGCAATTTCGATGTAGCCTCGCCAGGAGGGGTGGCCACTGGGCGGACCACACTCCAAATATCACTTCCACCTTGATACATCATCCATTCTCGCCTTTTACAACACTGTTGCCCTACCCAAAATGCGGTGGGGGGATTTTTGGGGGTGGGAGTGCGACGGAGCGGGATATTTGCCCGTCTCTCTCTGTCAAATCCAATATCCAATCGCTTCCTATCAGGACATCCCTCTCCTCTTTCCTTCTCCCTTCCAAGTGACCATCCGCCGAAGGCTTGGTTACTTTCACCGATTAGTTCGCTTTTCCGAGTCGTCGGAGTCATAGATTCCCGTATTCACAGCGATCGCCAGTTTCCCCCCTGAAACTACCAGACCACGTGTCCAGGTTTTTTTTTTTTTTCTCTTCTGAATTTCTATTATTTTCACATTTATCCTGTTCTCCTTGTTTCAGCAAAAAATATCTATTATTTTCCCTTTTTCAAGTTCCCTTTTTTTTACCGTTGTGTTATTTCTACCAAGAAGGTATTCTTTGTTTCTTTTGGGCCTACCCGAGCTTAGGTAGGAGTATTCCTTTCATTTTCCTTTTTAATATTATAATTTTTCCCAGCGTCATTTTTGTTCTTTTTCTCTTTTCCCTTATTTTCATTTTTCTTCAACTATTTTTGAGGATATCCTTAGCGCAGGATATTTTTCAAGGTCTCGTGCCATTGCACGAGTGGTAGCAGAAAATCGAAAGTCTCAGGAACCTTTTCTCTTAAACGACTCTGCTAAGAAAAGGGATACCTAAGACTTTACAAAATTCATTATATTGCTTCGAAGTCAACAGTTCATTCTGTTACTTGCGGCTTAGAGTAGTTGGGAGTGGAGTCCCACAAAAATTTGATGACAATCAAATGTATGGTACCTTTTGCTCATTTGCGAACGTGAAGTCCTGCGAAATGCTTGTATGCTTAAAGGTGGGAAAAGCTTCGTTTATAAAAATCAAATACCTACAAGATACCTACCAGGTGTTAGTGATTTTGGAGGATACAATTTTTTGACTTATTGCGTACACAGCTTTTCAACCTTCGGTAGGTACGGGGTAATGTTTTCTATTATTATTTATCTAATGATTATTATTTTCTACGGCGCTTTTTCATAAGAGTTAAAAATAAATTTTCAAATAAAAGTTCCAAAAGAAATTAATTTTTTGAAAATTGGAAAAAACAATCTTTTTTGAATTATGATTTTTTTTAAATTGTCGAAGAAAACAATGCAAAATTTTTACTGCGAATAAATTTTTACTGGAAAACAATTTTTACTGGGGAAATATGTGTGCCAAGTTGGGTGGGCAGTATAGCTTCCTCACGTATTGTAACATGGACGTGCAGAATCAGTTGGTAAAAAAATGATGTCAGAATGATTTAATAGCCATAAATAGAGAAGTAATAAATTACCTAACATGCGCAATATAGGATTAAACATTTCAACACCTCTTGTTCGCGCATGCGCAGACGAAAGTTACAGCAAGATTCCAATGAAATTCATAGGGAACTATCAAAGTAGTATTCCTGATCGAACCTCCGAGTTTGAACTCATTTCAACGATATTTAAGGTAGTTACGGGCGTTTCAAGAATTTCACTTTTGCACATGCGAAGACGAAAGCTACAGTACATCTTCAATCATTCTGGTGGGGGCCCATCTGTGACCCAACCCGCACCAACCCTACAAATTTCAGCCCATTTCGACCGTTATTTCGTGTAGTTATGGGCGTTACAAGGAATTACCACACACAGATACAGAACCAAAACGCTGCAAATCCCTGCACAACGGTTCATTATTTTGTACAGAATACCCTTCTGTTACAGATCACAGCTCTCTGTATAGATAACCCGTCTATATAATATGTACTAGTCTATACATATTATGTAGATCGCAGACAGGTTAGTACCTAACCCCGTACTCCGTAGGTACCACAAACAATAACTAAAATGGCAAAAAGAAACGCAAATAATGAAATTCTGAAGGAGAATTGTATAATGGGTCAAGTATAATGAACCTATGTGTAATAAATAACATTCCCATCAATAATACTTCAACGGTTGTTCAAGTTGCAAAAGTACCGATCAACAAAATCCAGCCCCTTCTTGGTACATGAACCGTTGTGTAATAATTTACAGTTGTGTAATAATTTGCCGTTGTGCAATAATTTGCCGTTGTATAATAATATACCACTGTGTAATAATTTACCCATCAATAATATTTCAAACTTTGTTCAAGTTTCACAAGTTCCTATTAACAAAATCCAATAGTCCATCACTTTGAAATGAAATAATATCGCAGAACAACCAACCCGACTTCATACAGCCATCCTTGAGTAAAATCAGGTGCTCCCTAGTGGTGATTATCTGAGCCGGGTTTATACCGTTTGATTCACCATCGTGTTGCCGAAGCTTTTGGTGCACACGAACGGCTGGACGTACAATGCTCCGGGAATTCTCAAAAAATTGTTTAGCTCAAGACAAATTTAATAACGTAAAAAAACCATACCCTTCTATCGAAAGTTTTCGAGCTACGGTGTTCTGAAAATTTCAACCCCTACTTTTAACCCCTTAGAGATGACTGACAGTAACGCCGTGCTTCGATGACCAATTAGACCCCGAACGGAACCTATAACCCGAATTTCATCAATTTTGGTTTATTATTTTCCATAATGAACCATTGGAATCGAGCATGAAAAAAAAAAAAAATTCTTACCCCCCTCAAAATTTGAAGGTTTACGTTTCAAGGTTTGTAGAATCCAAAACTGCAATAAAAACGCTGCAAATCCCTGGACAACGGTTTATTATTTAGTAAAGAATACCCTTATTTTACAGATCACAGCTCTCTGTATAGATAACCCATCTATATAATTATGTACTAGTCTATACATATTATGTAAATCGCAGACCCTCCGTAGGTTATCTATACGGAGACCAGTGATCTGTAACGGGAGGGTATTGTGTACAAAATAATGAACCGTTGAGCAGGGATTTGCAGCGTTTATTGCATTTTCGGATTATACTTACCTTGAAACGTAAACCATCGACTTTTGAGGGGGGGTAAGAATTTTTTTTTTTTTTTCATGCTCGATTCAAATGGTTCATTATGGAAAATAATAAACCAAAATTGATGAAATTTGGATTATAGGTTCCATTCGGGGTCTAATTGGTCATCAATAACGGGGGTTCAAAATAGGGTTTGAAATTTTCAGAACGCCGTAGCTCGAAAACTTTCGATAGAAGGGTATGGTTTTTTTTACGTTATTAAATTTGTCTTGAGCTAAACAATTTTTTGAGACCACCCGGAGCATTGTACGTCCAGCCGTTCGTGTGCACGAAAAGCTTCGGCAACACGATCGTGAATCAAACGGTATAAACCCGGCTCAGATAATCACCACTAGGGAGCACCTGATTATAATCAAGGATGGCTGTATGAAGTCGGGTTGGTTGTTTTGCGATATTATTTCAATTGATAAGTGATGGACTATTGGACTTTGTTAATAGGAACTTGTGAAACTTGAACAAAGTTTGAAATATTATTGATGAGTAAATTATTACACAGTGGTAAATTATTATACAACGGCAAATTATTGCACAACGGCAAATTATTACACAACTGTAAATTATTACACAACGGTTCATGTACCAAGAAGGGGCTGGATTTTGTTGATCGGTACTTTTGCAACTTGAACAACCGTTGAAGTATTATTGATGGGAATGTTATTTATTACACATAGGTTCATTATACTTGACCACGAGGGTAGGCATTGACAACAGAAAACAGTGAACTACGCAGAAGTGGCATCTATTTCACTCCTCATCAACAATTTTCCTTCAGAACTTCATTATTTGCGTTTCTTTTTGCCATTTTAGTTACTGTTTGTGGTACCTACAGAATACGGGGTTAGGTACTAACCTGCCTGCCGGATTTATACCGTTAGATCCACGATCGTGTTGACGAAGCTTTTTGGTGCTCACGAACGGCTGGACGTACGATGCTCCGGGTGGTCTCAAAAAATTGTTTAGCTCAAGACAAATTTAATAACGTAAAAAAAAACAATACCCTTCCATCGAAAGTTTTCGACCTACGGCGTTCTGAAAATTTCAACCCTTATTTTGAACCCCTTAGAGATGACTGACAGTAACGTCGAGCTTCGAGGACCAACTAGACCCCGAACGGAACCGTACGGCGGACAGACAGAAATATTTTTATTGCAGTTTTGGATTCTACATACCTTGAAACGTAAACCATCAAATTTTGAGGGGGGGGGGGGGGGTAAGAATTTTTTTTCTTGCTCGATTCAAATGGTTCATTATTGAAAAAACGCTGCAAATCCCTGCACAACGGTTTATTATTTTGTATAGAATACCCTCCTGTTACAGATCACAGCTCTATGTATAGAAAACCCTTCTATACATATAATATGATATGTACTATTCTATTATATACATATTATGTAGATCGCAGACCCTCCGTAGGTTAGTACCTAACCCCGTACTCGTTACTAGGTACCTACCTCAATCACGAGTTAAATGTTGCTAAAATAATTCTGCCGATGACAAACAGTACCTAACAAAAAGAAACACACATAATGAAGTTCTGAAAAGAAATTGTTGATGAGGAGTGAAAAAAGTTGCAAAGTACCTACCAACAAACTCCAGCCCCTTCTACGTAGATGGTATAATGAACCGTTGTGTAATAATTTACCGTTGAGTAATGATTTACCGTAGTAATAATTTACCCATCAATAATACTTCAACGTTTGTTCAAGTTTCACTACCTACCAACAAACTCCAAAAGAGCCATCATTTATCAAATAATGAAATAATATCACAGAACAACCAACTCGACTTCAGACTCCGCCAATATAATCAGGTGATCCCTACCAATGATTGGCCGTATTCACAAATTCCTATTGTGGGCGCGTCTCTGGTTACGAGATTTGGTTTGAATTGTATACAATTTCATTCACACTGGAGTCGAAAATGCCTGTCGGTGCAAACTTCGGGGCCTTACTGTGAACGAACGGCTGGACGTACGATGCTCCCGATGGTCTTAAAAAACTCGCAAGTTCAAGAACTATTTAAAACCGTAAAAATATTCACGTAAAAAAATAGTATAGTCGTTTTGAAAATTTCAACCCCTATTTTGAACCCCTTAGAGATGACTCACAGTAACGTCGAGCTTCGAGGACCAACTAGACGCCGAACGGAACCTATAACCCGAATTTCATCAATTTTTTTTCATGGTAACTAAGAAAAGTGGCCCGTACGGCGTACGGCGTACGGCGGACAGACAGAAATATTTTTATTGCAGTTTTGGATTCTACATACCCTGAAACGTAAACCATCAAATTTTGAGGGGGGGGTAAGAATTTTTTTTTTCATGCTCGATTCCAATGGTTCATTATTGAAAATAATAAACCAATAATAAACCAAAATATTTCTGCCTGTCCGCCGTGCGCCGTACGCCGTACGGGCCACTTTTCTTAGTTACCATGAAAAAACGCTGCAAATCCCTGCACAACGGTTTATTATTTTGTATAGAATACCCTTCTGTTACAGATCACAGCTCTATGTATAGATAACCCGTCTATATAATATAATATGTACTATTCTATGCATAATTATGTAGATCGCAGACCCTCCGTAGGTTAGTACCTAACCCCGTACTCGTTACTAGGTACCTACCTAAATCACGAGTTAAATGTTGCTAAAATAATTCTGCCGATGACAAACAGTACCTAACAAAAAGAAACACACATAATGAAGTTCTGAAAAGAAATTGTTGATGAGGAGTGAAAAAAGTTGCAAAAGTACCTACCAACAAACTCCAGCCTCTTCTACGTATGTATATGGTATAATGAACCGTTGTGTAATAATTTACCGTTGAGTAATGATTTACCGTAGTAATAATTTACCCATCAATAATACTTCAACGTTTGTTCAAGTTTCACTACCTACCAACAAACTCCAAAAGAGCCATCATTTTTCAAGCGAAATAATATCACAGAACAACCAACTCGACTTCATACTCGGCCAATATAATCAGGTGATCCCTACCAATGATTGGCCGTATTCACAAATTCCTATTGTGGGCGCGTCTCTGGTTACGAGATTTGGTTTGAATTGTATACAATTTCATTCACACTGGAGTCGAAAATGCCTGTCGGTGCAAACTTCGGGGCCTTACTGTGAACGAACGGCTGGACGTACGATGCTCCGGATGGTCTTAAAAAACTCGCAAGTTCAAGAACTATTTAAAACCGTAAAAATATTTACGTAAAAAAATGGTATAGGCGTTTTGAAAATTTCAACCCCTATTTTGAACCCCTTAGAGATGACTCACAGTAACGTCGATCTTCGAGGACCAACTAGACGCCGAACGGAACCTATAACCCGAATTTCATCAATTTTTTTTCATGGTAACTAAGAAAAGTGGCCCGTACGGCGTACGGCGTACGGCGTACGGCGGACAGACAGAAATATTTTTATTGCAGTTTTGGATTCTACATACCTTGAAACGTAAACCATCAAATTTTGAGGGGGGGTAAGAATTTTTTTTTTCATGCTCGATTCCAATGGTTCATTATTGAAAATAATAAACCAAAAATTGATGAAATTTCGGTTATAGGTTCCGTCCGGGGTCTAGTTAGTCCTCGAAGCTCGACGTTACTGTCAGTCATCTCCAAGGGGTTCAAAATAGGGGTTGAAATTTTCAGAACGCCGTAGATCGAAAACTTCCGATAGAAGGATATGGTTTTTTTTACGTTATTAAATTTGTCTTGAGCTAAACAATTTTTTGAGACCACCCGGAGCATCGTACGTCCAGCCGTTCGTGAGCACCAAAAAGCTTCGTCAACACGATCGTGAATCAAACGGGATAAATCCGGCCCGGATATCATAACTACGGAGCATCTGATTATAATCAAGGATGGCTGTATGAAGTCGAGTTGTTTGTTCTGCGATATTATCATTTGACAAGTGATGGACTATTGGATTTTGTTGGTAGGTACCTACTTCTGAAACTTGAACAAACGTTGAAGTATTATTGATGGGTAAATATTAATAAACAGTGGCAAATTATTGCACACCTGCAAATTATTACACAACGGTAAATTATTACACCACTGTAAATTATTACACAACGGTAAATTATTACACAACGGCTCATCTACCCAGAAGGGGCTGGATTTTGTTGATAGGTACTTTTGCAACTTGAACAACCGTTGAAGTATAATTGATGGGTAAACTATTACACAATGGAAAATTATTACACAACGGTAAATTATTACACAACGGCTCATCTACCCAGAAGGGGCTGGATTTTGTTGATAGGCACTTTTGCAACTTGAACAACCGTATAGGTAAGTATTATTGATGGATAAATTATTACACAAAGGCAAATTATTACGCAACGGCAAATTATTACACAACGGTAAATTATTACACCACGGTAAATTATTACACAACGGCTCATCTACCAAGAAGGGGCTGGATTGTGTTGATAGGTACTTTTGCAACATGAACAACCGTTGAAGTATTATTCATGGGCAAATTATTACACAACGGTTCATTATTCTATCTCCGTAGAAGGGGAACCTATACAGGTAAATTATTACACAACGGTTTAGGTAGGTTCCTATTAACGAGTACGGGGTTAGTTACTAACCTACCGAGGGTCCGCGATCTACATAATATGTGTAGAATAGTACATATGTTATATAGAAGGGTTATCTATACGGAGACGAGTGATCTGTAACAGGAGGGTATTCTGTACAAAATAATGAACCGTTGTGCAGAGATTTGCAGCGTTTTTTCATGGTAACTAGGAAAAGTGGCCAGTACGGCGCACGGCGTACGGCGGAGAGACAGAAATTTTGGTTTACTATTTTCAACAATGAACCATTGGAATCGAGCCTGAAAAAAAATTCCAACCCCCCTCTAAATTTGATGGTTTACGTTTCAAGGTATGTAGAATCCGAAAATGCAATAAAAATATTTTTGTCTGTCCGCCGTACGCCGTAAGCCGTACTGGCCACTTTTCTTAGTTACCATGGAACAAGATTGATGAAATTCGGGTTATAGGTTCCGTTTGTCTCGTGATTTAGGTAGGTACCTAGTAACGACTACGGGGTTAGGTACTAACCTACGGAGGGTCTGCGATTCACATAATATGTATAGAGCGGTACATTATTATATCATACAGACGGGTTATCTATACAGAGAGCTGTGATCTATAACAGAAGGGTATTCTGTACGAAATAATAAACCGCTGTGGAGGGATTTGAAGCGTTGTTTTATTGCATTTTCGGATTCGACATACCTTCAAACGTAAACCATCAAAATTTGAGGCGGGGTTAGATTTTTTTTTTTTTTTTTCATGCTCGATTCCAATGGTTCGTTATTGAAAATAATAAACCATAATGGTCCTCATGTCTGAAACGGAAAGCGGTAGTGGAAATTTTCATTTTGGAGGACATAAATTTTTTTACTCTATCGGGAATCCAAGGCTTCCCTACCTACTAGTGAGGAAGCAAGAAATTGTTAAGGAAAAAAATTTCACTGGGCAAGCATTTTTACCAAGAAAACATTTTCGATAAAAATTGTGCGGTAGGTCCTACTGAGGCAAACATGTTTACTGTGACATTTTTTTTTATTTCACCAGTTCAAAACGATGGATCCCCCACCCCCCACCAAAGAAACCTTTTGTTAAAAATTTACCCGCTACGAGAACCTCCCAGCGCAAAAAGGATTAATCCCATTTGCCCGCCAAAATGACATGCTCGGTGCTTCGCACGGGTGAAGTGCTCCGCTCGCCCACATCACCGCGGACACCGTTACCACAGTCTTCCTCAACAACTGGGTGGCTCGGTATCGTTGTCCACGGATCGTCACGGTCGATTAAGGCAGGCAGTTTGAATCAGCGGAGTTTTCCGATCTCTTTCGACTGTTAGGAATCACGAACTGCGGCTTACCCTCACTCAAATGGCAAAATCGAGGGGTGGCATTTGGTTCTCAAGCAAGCTCGAGTAATACGGCCTCTTGGACCAAAGCCCTTCCATATTATGTCAAGTCTTCGAACATCCGCCCGACCCGCCGATGGCCTTCGCCCAGCCGAAAGGACTTTCCAAGCTCCTTTATGAATTCCCGCTGACTGATTTCTTAAGGATCCGTCAATCAACACACATCAAACGCAACCGACTCCGGTTACCGATACCTCTTATCCCAAACGATTCTACTCCGCTACCAAGATGTACCTGACAGAGCCAGGTATACACAAAACCCTTCGACCTCTCTATTCCGGTCCCTTTCATGTCATCCACACCATTAATACCACCACTACTCTGTTGACTGATGGGAAACCGTATACTGCCCCGCTCGCCCCCTGGAAGCAAACCTTCATCCTCGCCGAACCCCACCACAGCAACCTCAACCATGCCCTCAGCCCTTCAGTCCTCAGCACGCCTCGATCGTTATGGACCTCTCCCCGACCAGCCATCAACCTCCATCGCCGGACCCAGACCTCGCCACCATCATGCACGACATCTGCTCGCCACTACCTCAGTAGCCTCTTCCCCGTTCTCCCGGCCGCCGTCACCTCCTTCATGGACACCTCCTCTGCGGATTACCGGATCACGTCCCTGGCCTCAGCGGTGGCAAGTGTCATCATTCGCGACTACTACATCGTGAAGGCCACTACGCCGCCTACACCCCCACTGACCCGGCCATGGTGTCACCGGCCACGACTGCCCCTCCACCAGCCACGACTGCGCTACCACCGGGGATATCCCCCGTCGACTCCGCCAGGAAGCGAAGGCCCAGGAAGAACAGGTGACGAACTCACACAACATTCCTGGTGGACCCAGTTCATTGTCACGTTCCTGTCTGAGTATTCCAAACAGTAACCAGCCAGGAACGTCCGGCTGCCCCGTTGCGACACTCGACATCGACCTGCAACCGACTACGCTTCGCTCCACGCTCACCTGTATATATGACATACCTTATTCCCTTCTGTAAATACTTTATCCCTGTTTCTACGTTTTCCGCCTTCAGCACCCATTGTATCTTATTTGCCTTCAGCGTCCTTTTTCCTTATTACCTATAGGTGTAATTTCTAGTTTTAGTTTATTGTTACCATCTGGGGGGACTTATGCCGTGGTACCCTTAAAATATACCATTTCTGTAAATACTATATTGTTACCAATAATGACGCGAAGAAGGCGACTGCGTGATGCAAGGGGCACAGCCAGGTATCTCTCCCTCCAACAATCCCCGGAAGGCTTTCAACGGCCGTCGGAGGACCAGGGGAGGGTAGAGGCTTGCCCAGCTAGCCCTTCTGCCGATCTCTCTCGAACCAGAGCCTTCTCTCTATCTCTTACCTTACCTCCTCTTCAACCCTACATTCTCAATGTGGTGAGAACCGGACGAGAATTTCCTTCCCAGCACCCAACATAGTGAGAACCGGACGGGTGCTTTTCCAAGTATCCAATGTGGTGAGAACATGACGGATACTTTCCTATCCTCGAGGCGTATCCAAGGTGGTGAGAACTGTGCGGATACGCTCTCACACTCCTCTCTTCAACCAACTTCACTATCACAACCTCACCTCTTTAACCTCACTTTCCCAAACCATCCTCAAACTTACCACTCACCACAGCCTCGTTCACAGGTCACGAATGAGCGAAACGTCTTCGATGTGCTACGACAACCGACTGGGGAGGCGCTCGTCCCGCATCAGCCTCACGAGTCAAGATTCGCATTCTAGAACAGTCTACATTGTACGAAAACTGACTCGCGCAACAGCCTCACGAGGCAAACTCGCGCCGAGTAAGCCCGCCTTTATGTTTTAGCGAATTTTCAAAGAAAATGAAGCTATTGCAATGGCTTCGAAATTTAAATAATATAAATTTTTGGAAATTTTCTTCATAGAAATCCGTTTCAGACCATTCTAAAACGATTCCTGAAATTTAACACTTTTTTATATGTATATATATATATATGTGTCACTCCAGACGATAACTCTCGATAGAATTGAGATAAACAGCTCAAATTTGCACAAAAAATCTATCTTGGCAATCGAAAGGCTAAGTTCGAAGATGGGCGAAATTGGCCTACTCTAAGGAGGGTTTTGGCGCATTTAAAGTGCGCAAAAATTACCCAAAAATCCCCAAAATGTTATTTTCCAACAAGTGACCCCTCATTTTAAAGGTTTTTGCACGCTGAACACGATGGTGGAATCGGATTTTAGATATCTTGATCCGTTCTCAAATTAGAGCATTTAAAGTGCGCAAAAATTACCCAAAAATCCCCAAAATGTTATTTTCTAACAAGTGACCCCTCATTTTAAAGGTTTTTGCACGCTGAACACGATGGTGAAATCGGATTTTAGATATCTAAATCCGTTCTTAAATTAGAGCATTTAAAGTGCGCAAAACCGACCCAAAACCCAAAACGGTAGAATCAGGATGGACAAAACGTACAAATTAAAATAAATACGAAGAGAATATACATAGAAAACCAAATTTTAGACCGAAGTTTTCCTTTATTCAAAACCATAGCCATTAATTCGAATATTTCTTTGAAAATTCGCTCATTAAGTCATGCTGCATGACTGGTTTTTTTTCCTATACGAACGTTAAAGCCAACTTTTTTGATATGTCGGAAAAATGGTGTGGCTGGATCAAAGTGTATCGTTTTGGTACTCATAAGTACGTCTTTTATTTTACACTTTTCGATTTATTGTGTCATTTCAGATAATATATTCTCGAAAAGCCGCAAGAACACTCCTTCTACGGGCATATTGATTTTTCCCCCTAATTACGATTAAGCGATAAATCGACGAACTCCATTTGATGTGTAGTTTAACAAAACACTCGTAATAATATTAAATGAAAATAACAACAGAAGCTTCTAGCCGCGTAGATGCTACACGCTAAAGGGTAACATAATATGTAAGAGGCTATTTTTGAGTGTTTATATTTCTTAAAACACTGAATGTTATAACTTACTCACGTATCCAATACTTCGGGTTCGGCACCATAGTCATGAAGGAAATGAAGCAAGGGGCTCATAGTGAGGCTGAATCTGTCAGAGATACAACAAGAGAGGCTGGATGGGCTAGACCATCAAGATGAGGAGCACCAGTGCTCAAGGGGGGTGCATTCCATTCAAATGGACGGCATGGAACGCCAGATTCCAACGACGGCGGCGTTCCGACACCTTCTGCCAACTGAGGCAGCAATTAACGCATTGGCCTTAGGGAAGCTGAGATAAACTTTAAAATTCCAAGGACAGGTCACATAAATAATACGAAGGAATCTCAGAAATGTGTGTACTGCGGCTGACTAAGACACATAAGATCTGGCAAAACGAATGAATGGTACAGAAAAGCCAAATGGCTTACATAATGCATTGTACTTGAGAGCATATTTCATACATCGAGTCCTTCCATAGAAGTTTGCTGTTCTTCCCAAAATAAAGGTGTTGGATACGTTAGGTATTCAATAAATAAAAGCTTATCCGGGTGTTGCGAATAACTTGCCCGTTTCTCTCCAAAAGCGGCTGATTCCCCGATGTTCTAATAAATCCTTAAATATAGAAGATTTCAGCGTTAAATCATTCACGAGCCCAAGTATTTATATTTCTAGATGTGCTTCAACGTTAATTATCCTGCATATTGCAAATAGCTCTTGTGGTGGAAAGTCAGATTAGTACCTACTTCCAAACAAATTCATCAAATAAACTGGCGGGCCGACGTTTTTGAAACTGTTGGAATCTCTCAGAAAATGATTTCTGCAACACTTCCAAATGATCAACGTATTCATAAGCGTGAATATTTGATCTTCATGTTCGGAAAAGGTGAGAGAGATTTCTCATTCAAATGCGATTTCCATAAATTAAGCTTACTTTTAAACGAATTCACTGTGGCAATCATACCAGCCAAGTATCATTCTTTCACCTTTTGTAACCCTGGATTTGACCTCATTGGCTATATCCATGGGGGAGTGGTGGGGGGGGGGGGGGGGGGGGAGATTTACTCGAACGCTATTTCAAACATTAGTCCCTGTAGGCTTCACATGATATATCAGAGGTGAAGAACTAATCTCTGGTCGGGTAAGCACATGCAAGCTTTTCAAAGCTTGTATTGGTGCCCGCTCGAGACGAGAATCAGAGACACCGTGAACTTTTATCCCAAACGGGGATATAAATATCCACTCCGGCCCCACGCCAAGTGTCATTCAATTACAACTCATTCAATTGTAGGAGTATTTGATCCCGAATAGATAGAGGAGTGCTCAATTAATTTATTCTTTCAGTTTTTCTTTTTCATTTATAATTTTAAGACGACAATTTTCTATATATGTTGATTTTTATTTAAATGTTCAGAACGACTCGCGGGCGCAGCGAGAAGCTGCAACAGGCGCAAAAGTGGCTCCTAGGTCTATACTCGAAGCCCACCATAACGTTCCACCATGATGTTTCCGTTTTGTATTTATATACCAGGCGGGAAGCAGCCTTTGCTTGAATATGTTAGTTTCCCCTAGGAATAACTATTACTATTGTACATCGACATGGCCTCATCAAGCCTGATACTAAAATACCAAGCAGCGCAGCCTGGAATAAGGGTTCTTAGTAGTATCTCTAATCCAAAAAAAACCCTCAAAGCTGAGAAGTTTTGAATAAGTACTAAATAACTGAAAATACATTTTTTTAAAGTTAGTGAACAAGAATAAAACATGAACGCATGTGACGATCACGTCATCGTGAGTGAAAAGAACCAGCAATCTTGATACTTCATTGAAACATGAGTTGTTTGGATCCAACACATCGGTTAACCGAAAGAAAGTGGTACTGGGCTGAAATAAGCATGGTTGACAATATTTAAACCCCTGAATTACAGCAATGAGAAAAGGAAAGCTGAGGATGAAGCGTGCAAATTGAAGCAGTTCCTTGATAGCGGATTAAGGTGGCCAAGTGAAACTAGATCAGCACCAAGTCGAACTGGATTGTGTGGAAAGGATAGCTAGGATTTAGGTTGGATGAGAGAGGTCGCGGCGTGCATGTTGAAACAGCCCTCAGATCCCCAGGCTGCGGATACGACTCTGGATAGCCGAACCTCGAGACACTTAATCATTCAGTTCGCTGTGCTTCTACAATCAATCAACGCTTATTGATGGCAAGAGGGCGGTGCGGGAAGTTCAATCAACGAGCCGATATTGGATATATATTATTATTTCCGGAGATCTATAATGGATCACATTTGTCTTCCATGAGATGGACAACGAATTAGTTAATTATAGTAATGAAACGAAGTACAGGGGTTAGAAAAAATAGGTAACACTCGACGAAGGGCCCGAAAAAGAGATACCATTGCTAAGGAACACCTGATTATAGTCACGCCTGGGTGTATGAACTTGGTTGTTCCGAGATATTATTTCATTTGAAGAGCAATGGATATTTTAGATTTTGTTGATAGGTACTTTTTAATTTGACAAACTTTATGCTTCATGAATAACAACAAAAATAATTAATGATAAGACGTTGAATCACGTGATTTGCCGTCTGCCTCCCAAATTTGTCGTGCAAACCCCTTTTTTGTGTGCTAATAAATCAATACCATAAAACGAGAAGAAAGCGCACATACTAAGCTAAAAAAACATAATTACACTAGCTAGAAATAAATGAATAACTAATTAGTGAAATATGAACTCCTAGGAGTACGATAGTGGTCTTCTAGCCAATTTGTTTGAAAACTACATAAGGAAGCATGAGTACGTCGAACCCTAGTTTATTCGTGGTACATATAAGGTTATTCCTCACACTTCCTTCAAGCAACGAAACAACCATTATCGACTGAATCGAATTGATCTTTCGACTCGCATTCCTCTCACGATTCGCTAACGGTTATTTATCCAACGACCCGTAGGGTCGGTAAAGCTCTATCAGGGCACCCTTACTCAGAGACCACAGTATACAGGGTGCGTGACTTTGATGTTCCGATCGTGACCCGAGTTTTTATCAAATTTTCGAGTTTAAATCCCATGAAATATTGCGAATGATGTGGTGAGGCGGCGCGATGGTTTCCTAGTACTAAGGGTCGAATCTTCGAGGAGAAATGTTGAATATTATAGTGTATAGTTTTTAAAAGACCTTATATTACTAGGTATGGGATTAATTAGGGACCACTATGAGTTTCACTTCTTTATCCTCATCAGTGACTTTACAGCCTTCGCTCGACTTAGTTTGTTTACATACACCAAGATTTAGAAACATTTTGAAAAAATAGTCAAAATGAACTAAAAACGTCGATTTTTAGCTAATTTTTGATAGTTATGTAATTGGCAGGAAATTGTTAGAATGTTAGTGGAACCTTGCACAAAGGTCAGGTTAGCACATTGAATTTGCCTATAACATGAATATAATACATATTGTTGAAACATGAATATGAATACATTGAGACAACATCTTTTACTTGTACGAAAACGGAGCAAATCCTTCAAGTATGATGGATTTTAAAAAAAACGCCGCAAATTATTTCACAAAGGTTTACTATTTGGCTGTGTTCTGTGGTCAATACCATCGAGCCCCCCCCCCCCCCCAATCAATCCGCCACCCACCCAAGAAAGCCCTAAATCGAGTATTGGAGCCGGCCCCGGAATTAAAGTTTCCTACAAATGAGCGGGATTCGATAATTCAATCATTATTTATTTTATAGTTATTCATGAAGCATAAGGCAAATAATAAACTGTCGTGTAATAATTTACCTGTACAGGTGACCCTTCTACGTAGATAGTATAATGAACGGTTGTGCAATAATTTATCTTTGAGTGATAATTTACCGTTGTGTAATAATTTGCCCATCAATAATACTTCAACGGTTGTTCAAGTTGCAAAAGTACCTACCAACAAACTCCAGCCCCTTCTACGTAGATGGTACCGGTATTATAATGAACCGTCTTGCAATAATTTACCGTTGTGTAATAATTTACCATTGTGTAACAATTTACCCATCAATAATACTTCAATGTTTGTTCAAGTTTCAAAAGTACCTACCAACAAAATCCAAATTATCCATCATTCTTCAAGTTAAATAATATCACAGAACAACCAACTCTACTTCATACAGCCATCCTTGATTATACTCAGATGCTCCCTAGCAATGGTAATCTCGGGCCAATTCCCGATAGTTAGCGCGTACCTAGTGATGATATTTGGGCTGAATGTATACAATTTCATTCACCCGCTGTTGAAAATGCCTGTCGGTGCAAACTTCTGGGCCTTACTGTGAACGAACGGCTGAACGTACGGGTGGTCTTAAAAAACTCCCAAGTTCAAGAACTATTTTAAACCGTAAAAAAATTCGGGATAACGGCATCCTGGAGATTTCAACCCCTATTTTTCACCCCTTAGGGATGACTGACAGTAACGCCGAGCTTCGAGGACCAACTGGACCCCAAACGGGACCTGCACACCAAATTTCTTGAATTTTGGTTCATGGTAACTAAGAAAAGTGCGACGTACGACGTACGGCAGACGGACTGAAATTTTGGTTTATTATTTTCAAAATAATAAACCAAAATTTCTGTCCGTCCGCCTTACATCGCACTTTTCTCACTTAACATGAACCAAAATTAACGAAATTTGGTGTAAGTCCCGTTTGCGGTCTAGTTGGTCCTCGAAGCTCGGCGTTACTGCCAGTCATCCCTAAGGGGTGAAAAATAGGGGTTGAAATCTCCAGGACTCCGTTACCTCGAACTTTTTTACGGTTTTAAATAGTTTTCGAACTTGGGAGTTTTTTAAGACCACCCGGAGCATTGTACGTCCAGCCGTTTGTTCACAGTGAGGCCCAGAAGTTAGCGCCGACAGCCATTTTCAACAGTGGGTGAATGAAATTGTATACATTCAGCCCAAATATCATCACTAGGGACCCGCTAGCAATCGGGAATTGGCCCGAGATCATCACTGCTACAGAGCAAACCAAGGATGGCTATAATCAAGGATGGCTGTATGAAGTCGAGTTGGTAGTTCTGTGATATTGTTTCATTTGAAATCGGATTTGTTGAAAATTTGATCGGATTTTGTTGGTAGGTACTTTTGAAACTTGAACAAATGTTGAAGTATTATTGATGGGTAAATTGTTACACAGTGGTAAATTATTACACAACGGTAAATTATTACAAGACGGTTCATTATACCATTTAAGTAGAAGGGGCTGGAGTTTGTTGGTAGGCACTTATTATTGATGGGCACAACGGTAAATTATCACTCAAAGATAAATTATTGCACAACGTACTGCAATACTGTCTACCAGGGTGGCCACTCGATCAGGATTTTCATTTTCCCTGACTTTTCCCTGACTTCTCTCTGACCTTTTTGTCGATTTCCCTGACTTTCCGAGATTTTTGAAGCCCGACTTCCACTTTTTTCCCCGATTTCCCTGCTTGAATTTTATTTTTTTATTTTTGATTCCCTGTCAAATTGAAATGTCGAAAGGGTAATAAACGGGTGAGTTGACTAAATATTATATTATTACACTGAAGGATTTATGTATTAGTTTATTAATGTGCTAACCTGAATAAATGTCTGATTTAGAGGCGCGAAGCACAAAAAAAGCTGCGTCAGCACACAAAAAAACGCTGCAAAGTCCTTTTCATATGGGTATATTATTCTGTTGGACATACCTAAAGAAATACTGGAAATACATTTATTGTATCTTTCATGTGAAATTATGGAAATAGTTTTTTGACTCAGAAAAAACGAATTGTGGAAGCTGAACCTTCGTTACAACCTCAATTCTCACTCTTTGGTGAAAATCAACTTCATATTCGATCTTCTCGCCCTAAAAAACATGGAAAACGATACCTCACAAGCTCACGTTCATTAAAACCACGAAAACCCCTACTTTTACACCCATTTTTCACCCGTAACATGCCACATATTGATGGATAAGGCAAAAATTTGTACGATATCCGCATCTTTCTTTGGTCCTTCCTATTTTAGTGATTTAATAAAGAATTTAAATGAAGTTTGTTGGCCTTCTTTACAAACTCACTTCATTCTTTTAGCTAGTGCAAACGTATTCATTTGGGTTGGTGTACTTGCATCAGGTACCTTCTTCAACAATGTTCGTAAATAGGTTCCTGTTTGGGATATTGGGTAAGTAGGTATGTACTACGTGACAGAAAATTTACATCGCATCGCTCAATTTTTATTAATTTCAAGTACGTAAGACACAGCAGCACAATGTATCACATTTGTTGAGGGTGAAGGCACATTTTTTCATCCGTACAACTATATAGTAGATTTTTATATGTTTAACCTCAGTTGCTTACATACATACAGTGAGATCGAATCATAACCATTACGACCAAAACCAAAAACGAATAGGTATCTTTACTGGTAACTATTATCTTCACTGATACTTAGGAGCCTATTTATAACTGAGCAAGTAGGATCACAGTTAGACTTCGATGCAGTCAGTACTAACTTATCATTATCACTATTATAGTAGAATAACAGAATAAAGGTTTACTAGGAAATCATTTTAATTTCAAGACTACGTCAACTGGTAACTGTTTCACCTCCATTTCCTGCTAAACTACTCAGAAATTTTCGCTGAAATTGGCACTAGGGGGTTTTCAAGGGCGCTGAATCCGATTTTGAGTCAAACACGCGAAATTCCAACGTACTTTTATTTTTTTGAATGAAAGTAAATTCCATACTGAGAATTTTGACACCAAAACACTCTCCTACGATAAGTAATTTTCGTTCTATGATTTTTCAAAGTTTGCGCAACCCGTGACGTCCACGTCGCCTAGGCGGGAGGGATGCAATTATGTCACAGGTTGCCCAAACTTTGAAAAGTAATAGAACGAAAACTACTTATCGTGGGAAAGTTCGGTTGGTATTGAAATTGTCAGGATGGAGTCTCCTCTCATTTAAAAATATAAAACAAACACGTGGGTACTCCTCATTATGCTGAATTTTCGGTGTAAAAAACAACTCTGTAGATACTTACTTGCAAATGAAAAATGAACAATAATAGAACGAAAACTACTTATCGCGGGAAAGTGAGGTTGGTATATTCTCAGGATCGAGTCTACTTTCATTTAAAAATATAAAACAAACATGTCGTTACTGCTCATTATGCTGATTTTTCGGTGTCAAAAATAAGTAGGTACCATGTACTTGCAAAGAACGTTTCGAAAAGTCGTTCACTTCAACTTTTTCTCTTTACTCATAAAAATTGTAAATGAAATCGTTAAATAGAAGATCGTGAAACTGGTTGTGAAAGGTTCTACTGTTAAATTATGAATAAGTATTAAAGATAAATTATGAAGATTAAATTAATGATGATTTTTGAGGAGTGGTCAAGATTTTTTCCCCAGGTCGATTACAAAGGTTTGTTGCAGGCAGTAGGTACTTAATAAACCACAAATTCTGCATTTCGCCAAAAAATTGTTGGGCGAGATGGCGATTGAAACGTTTATGATTAATGTAACAGTTCATTTTCTTCGAAAATTCGCTAAAACTGAAATAGGTAGTAAGTACTTAATATCAGACCATTACTGCGTGTTCCCAGTATCTTACCTGAGGTTTTCTCGTCACTTTCGTGGCTGCAGCACTAGCTATGACGTACACATTTATTGTTACATGATCGAACGCTGTAGGAATGGAAGTACTCGGGAATATCTCCCAGCCGGTTACCGGGATCAAATCAAAATCCGTAGCTTTGTGCTGGAGCCACTTACCGCCGTCAGTAGACTGATCTACCGATAAATTTCTTCGTTTAACGTCACAAACTAAACTGATCAGCTCACCTTTCCTCTTATTTCCCGGTTTCACACCTCTACATTTCAAAAACCGAATCAAATGGCTGACGTTAATGACTGTCTTCAACCCGGATGAACGGTAGCACTGACCCGGGAACGTCATCTTCCGTTAGCGTTATTAATTTAAACGGCAGATTGTTCGCCATTCACAACTCTTCTTACTCACAGAGCCAACAATTATGAAAACTAAACTAAAAAACAATAATTTAAATAATAACACAGAAAGTACAAGACTAGAAGCCGGCGGTAAATGGTAGATGGATGGATGGATGTGGTCATTCAATATTTATATCCTGACAGCTTGCCTGACGGGATAACGTCTTGTGAGGTTTCATTTTCGCGTGTATGCAAGTGGTCTATTTTGAAGTATGTTCGCCGAGTTGAACAAGATCAAGTACCTAAAATAGTCGTGGCGTGCGTTGTCCTGCATAATATAGCTAAAATGTTACAAGACTGGATGTAATCTCACCTCACTTGAATCCATCAACCCACTAGTAGTGGCGAGCCACGTAACTCTTCGTCACATTCAGATGACATTCCAAAATTTTACCGAATGGATATCACGAATTAGTTGATAAGTCAACTGAAAACTCCAAACCGGTTAACGGATACAAAAACGAAAAACGAGTGAGACCTGAGAAGACTTGAGACAAAAACACCTAGGTCAGCTTTTTCTGGGTCACCAGCTGCTCATGAATGGAAGAGACCTTTTACTTCTGTTTCGAGGATCACTTTCGGGTTGGATGAGGAAAGTAGAAAGTGTTTGTTTCCCCAACACACCTTTGTCCTTTTCCGCCAGTTTTCCAAGCGCTCTGTTTAATCTATATGGAAAATCCGCCTGCCGCAGGCGTGTAGATGTAGGTATTAAGCTGTTGATCCTTCGGAATGGGAGTTCATAAGGCCTACCCCGCTGTGCCTTGACATTAATAAAGAATTAGATTAATGGAGAAGTACAACTCCAACACTTCTGCTAAAAGGAGAGACGGGAAAAAGTTGCACATGGCTGGGCATGGGTTAGGTAGGCAAATGGAATGGAGGAAAACTCGTTAACACGCAATCCAACTTGGGATCTCACACCAATAAATAATTATGGATGCTACACAATCGAATCAACTTCAGCCGCTGATTATATTATTATTGGGATTAAGATTATTTGGCGGTGTAGCATCAGGAATGGCAACAAAGGCGCAAAACTCTGTCAGTGTTGCGGGTATGCAGCAGTATACCGATGCTTGAACAATCACTACACGAATTGGGAGATAAAATCAATAGCGGAAAGCCCTTAGGAAAAGACCGGCTGAAAATCGATTCATTAAAGGTTCAACTGTAGGTTGTTTACATTCCTGTAAACTTCAAAGTACAAATCCGAGTGATCCATAAGGTAAGATTTGAGGCAAATTCTGCGTAACTATTTTTTATGGAATAATAATTATTTGGCACCACCTATACAACATACCATTAACACACCATCCAGCATACCACTAATCCAGTCAACCCTAGGTTATTGTTTACCAATCGCAGATGCCCCAAATATTCCGGATCCCTTTGGTAAATTATTCTACAGAAGGACTCAATACTTTAAAAACTCCGCAATTTTTCCTCTTCACAACCTGCAACACGAAACCATTGTGCGCATGAGATCAAGAATCGTGATTTATGGAATATCATTTAAAATTGTATTAGAAACCGATTATTTCAGGTGGACGAATATTAATTATGTGACAAAGTTAGGAAGCATAAGTAACATCCTAATTAATCAAGACGCCACAAATTTCCAAGGGCACTCCTTGATGCGTTATCAGCCTCCACCTATTCTGAACAACCGGTCCCACTGAGGATAGGTAGAAATAGAAAGTAGATGACTGAGAAAACTAGGAGGTGGGCAACTGACTTGTTGCATAATTCAAACACCCGTTTTCTCCTCCGCTGCTCCTGTCCTGAACCTCTCACATAAATCCAGTGTGGAAATTCATAGGAGTTCTCTCTCTTCGAGACACTTCCTTCTTCCAAGTGTTTAATGAATCCCAAGTTACAGCTGAGCCTACTTCACATTACTGAATACAATCTCTCCTCATAATACATGTCAGTGAATTCCAAAATGAACCAAAAATTGAGTCAAGTATGGAAGCTTTCCATGAATGGACTAATTACACGACGGACCACAAAGTACGTACCGTTGAGGCCGTTCTTCACTATGACAGTTATGCGGACTGAAATGTGTTAGAGAGCACTTTTAAAGACCAGGGGTTCAAATATTCTCACCCATTAACTTTAGGATATTATACAGCACTAGAGGCACCCCGTTAGGATGTGCCCCAGTTGTTTTAAATTTATGAGCGAAGGAGACAAGCCAAAGCCCCGAGAAAAAGCGTCTGTCAATTCGAGTAGGCATTATAACTTCCTCACTTGAATCACAAGAACGTATAGAATAGTTGAGTAGTTTCACTCAGTGACCAGGTACTGTATCCATGCATGGGTTAATGACTAAACGACTCAGATCACATGGACTAACAGAATTAGTTGGTTAGTTTCAGCTTTCTACGACTATTTTTCGAGCAGTTAGAAGCGTTACAAGGAAATATCAACATTTCATGTACGCGCATGCGCAGACGAAAGTTTGATTCCAATGGATTTCATATGGGACTATCAAAGTATTATTCCTGATCGACCCCCCACAAGCTGGAACTCATTTCAACGATATTTAAGGTAATTATGGGCGTTTCAAGTATTTCACGTTTGCGCACTTTTTCAATCCTTTTGGTATGGGACCATTTGTGACCCAACCCCTCCTACCCTCCAAATGTCAGCCCATTTCCACCATTATATCGGGTAGTTATTGGCGTTACAAGAAATTCACCACAGACGGACAGACAGAGAGACAGAAAAGGAACCAAACCGGTCCACGATGTCTGAAACGCCAAATGGTAGTGGAAATTTTCATTTCGGAGGACAATCATTTTGGTTTATTATTTTCAATAATGAACCTTTGGAATCGAGCATGCAAAAAATTTGTTTAAACCTCCTCACGATTTGATGATGATGGTGGTTTCAAGGTATGTAGAATACGAAAATGCAATTAAAAAAACGCTCCAAGTCCCTGAACAACGGTTTAGTATTTTGTACAGAATACCCTTCTGTTACAGATCACAGCTCTCTTTATAGATAACCCGTCTATGTAATATAATGTGTAATATAAACCATTGTGTAATATAAACCATTCTATACATATTATGTAGATGGCAGATCCTCCATAGGTTAGTACATACATAACCCCGCACTCGTTACTAGGTACCTACCTAAATCACGAGTTAAATGTTGCTAAAATAATTCTGTCGATGACAAATAGTAACTAAAATGGCAAAAAGAAACGCAAATAATGAAGTTCTGAAGGGAAATTGTTGATGTGGAGTGAAAAAAAGTTGCAAACGTACTTACCAATATACTCCAGCCCCTTCTACGTAGATGGTATAATGAACCGTTGTGCAATAATTTACCCATCAATAATACTTCAACGGTTTTTCAAGTGTCACTACGAGTCATCAAACTCCAAAAGAGCCATCATTTTTCAAACGAAATAATATCACAGAACCACCAACTCTACTTCATACTCCCTAGCAATGATGATCTCGGGCCAATCATCGCTAGGGATCACCTGATTATATTCACGGAGTATGAAGTCGAGTTGGTCGTTCTATGATATTATTTCGTTTGACAAATCTTTTGTAGTTTGTTCGTTTGTTGATAGGTAGTGAAACGTGAACAAACGTTGAAGTATTATAATTGATGGGTAAATTATAACTCAATGGTAAATTTTACACAACGGTAAATTATTACACAACTGTTCATTATACCATCTACGTAGAAGGGGCTGGAGTATATTGGTAAGTACGTTTGCAACTTTTTTTCACTCCACATCAACAATTTCCCTTCAGAACTTCATTATTTGCGTTTCTTTTTGCCATTTTAGTTACTATTTGTCATCGACAGAATTATTTTAGCAACATTTAACTCGTGATTTAGGTAGGTACCTAGTAACGAGTACGGGGTTAGGTGCTAACCTACGGAGGGTCTGCGATCTACCTAATATGTACAGAGTATCTATCTATACGGAGACCTGTGATCTGTAACAGAAGGGTATTCTGTACAAATAATAAACCCTTGTGCAGGGATTTGCAGCTTTTTTTTTTTACTCAATCACGAATCCAAGGCATCCTTCCTTACCTTCCGGTAGTGAGGAAGCAAAATACTAAGGTTATTTTTTCAAATACTTCGACTGAGTAATGTTTCGCAATTTAGAGCAAATTTTACACGTTTTTGACAATTTTTTCCTGCGTTATGGGCTGTAGTAATTTTTCCTACTGTCAAACACTTTTGTTTTGGATGCTCTATAAGTATATGAGCTCAGAAATAACTATTAGATTGATCCCCAAAAAATATTTAAAAACTAGGTTTTGAACGCGTTTTCGGGGTTTCGCCCCGTACAACGGCCCTATAGGAGTGGCATTTCCTACCTGGTGAAGGAAGGATATTGTGCTTTAAAAACAATTGAGATCTATGGTAATTCAAAACGGTGAAAAACCAAAGGAAGAGAGCAAGTGGAAAAAAAGAAAAGTTTTCGGTACCTGCGTGGGGATTATGCCAGAACTCCATTATGCTAATGGTATGGATAGCAGGACGGTTGGGGGTGAAGGGTAACGAGCTATTTGCAAGGTGGATGCCCTGCCCTCGGCTAAGAGTAGGATGTGGGAAGGCCTCCCATCCCCCACAATCGCGCTCCTCTCGGCCATTATACCTGCCCCTTCTCGTAATTTACTAACCAGACGCCTCCCCATCCTTTGAGTTAATCTACGGTTATGAGAGTCCGTCAACGCGTTCACTGCTCCGAGGTCCCGAGGAAACTCTCCCGGTTTAACGGGGGCGGCGGCGTAATCATTCGCGGGCGACGCCGACGTTTCGTGACGGTACATATCTTGAGGGCGATATAAGGCTAAGAAAGTTTCTTCCGGAAGTTTGACAGGTACTTGGTAAGGAAGTAAAACCACCTCACGTGAGACATGGTGATCAAAAGATAATAAAAAGTTCCAGTCATGCATCATGGCTATAAGAACAATATCAAAGAAATATTCCGACCATTGTGTAAAAAGATAACATAGCAAGAAACCATAACACTTTTCGTAAAACTATATAACGTTTGCGCGATTTTAGTCATTTTGACCGATTTTTGTCCCTTAGAACGTCGATTTTTTTTTTTATTACAAAAATATTTCTACCATCGAGAGAGTTCCTCTTTCTATCGTGAATCACAATCCACACAACGTCAGGTGAATTAGTATTTGATTATGGCCCTTAATACCAATTTTTGACGTCCCAGAAATTCGAAGTTCACCCTTGTTCCGTATGGAAAACAACTGAAGTGGTGTTTCTCTGTCTTTACTCGCCGTTCCATACCACTTCCAGTGATTGTAGATCAATTGTTCGCAACTTAAGCCGTTTTTACCAATTTTTTGACCGCCTTAGAATTATTGAAGTGCTCATCTGCGAAATAATCCTTCTGTTTCACGACATGAACATTTTGGCAGCGAAATTAGGAATTTTTATCATGTTCCCAAGGTCAGATATCGTCTGGAGTGACACATGACCAACTAAATTAATATATACATATATAACTCTAAAGATGAATTCAGGATGCTCTGAAACGGATTTGCCTATAACAAATTTCAAAAGTTCATGTTCTGAAAATTTTGGACCCACTGCAATAGCGTCATTTTCTTTGAAAAATTCGCTAAAATGAAAGTTCCAGTTATGCAGCATGACCAAACTGGCAAAGTTTTGAAGTAGGAAACGAACCTGTAAACAACTCGAAAATTTTGTTCACTAATTATAAAAATTTTTAGAAATGAAATAAAATGGTAGGTACCTATTTATTCTTTGAAAAAAAAAAAATCACATAGCAAACATAGATATAATAGCATACCTACTTTAGTCTAATTCCATTTATTTTTGGCGAAAAACTGGCACCACACAATGGAGCAAGCATTGTTCTGTGTGGGGGAGCCACATTAGGTACCTATCACACGAACTGCTTAAATGATCTATGTTTCCATGCTCACCTATTATAATATGTTCATTAGTTTAATGTTCTCGGAACCAGTGACATTAAAAATGTATTAAAAAAAGAAAAAATATGAAAAATATACGAGTACCTACTTATATAGCATAGTGAAATACTTGAAACCAGAAAATTCCTTCATTTCCATTGTTGATTTCACTGTCATCTGTAATTGCAGGTACTCTTCAATGAAAATTCAGCCTGGTGAATCCCAGTTCTAATAAGAACACTTCTTCTTTGCCCAAGTTGATTCAGAATCTGAAGACATTTTCACTGTATCAGAAACTGTAAAATGTTAGGTCCTAATTTATGGCACTCATGACCTTTCATGGTTGAATACGCCTAAATAAAGTGATTTTCTAACTCACGCTCATGTTGGTTGAGAACTCTGAAAATAAAACATCACATTCTAGGATGGGGAGAAGCGGTATAAATGTTACTCATGCTCTATTCCAAAGGTTCACTATTGAAAATAATAACAAAAACGCTACAAATTCCTTGTCACATGTGTTTAATATTCTACTGGACATACGTACAGGAATTTTGGCTGTTCATTTATTGTTTCTGTCACTGCAATAATTGAAATAGTTATTTTTGATGGTTTCCACCAATTATGGCCCCCAAAAGCACGAATAAGGCTCGGCTTTTTTTGTACAGATTATCTTTGATCATTGATAGTAACATTGAATTGTCCTGAGTCACCTGCTAATACTACTTCTAGTGTTAATATACAGATTTATGGTGACCAGACGATTTCCAAGGTTTATGACTCATAAAAAATGAATTTCGAGAGCTAAACTTCGTTACAACCTCACTCTTCTGTCAAAATCAACGTAATATTCGGTCTTCTTGCCCTAAAAAAACATGGGAAAAGATACCTCACAAGCTCACGTTCACTAAAACCTCAAAAATCCCTCGAAAACCCCTATTTTTACAACCATTGAAAAATGGGTGTATGCCGATAAATAACATCAGAGCAATAAACGAACAGCCAACATTTCTGTAGGTATGTCCAATAGAATAATAAACCCGTGCGACAAGGTCTTTGCAGCATTCTACGAAATAAAGTGAACGGTGAGGGAGTAAGGGATGGGGAGCGGATGCTCTCAAAGCAAAGAGCGGAAAACGAACGAAGAGTAGGTACTGGAAGATGGAGAGAGGAAAATATCTCCCACCCGATATATATATATATATGGGTCTGGGATATTTGAGCTTCCTTTGATCTGAAGGTGACTTACGGTTAGTCACGTCTCAGAAACCGCCCTCGCGTAAAGAGGAAAACAATACCCCATTACTCTAAGGACCCGAAAGAACGCAGAGGAAGATGAAAGGGAAAGGTGCAGGAACAATGTAGGCTTTCTGACCTACTATACAAACATGCGTTTGTCAGACTGTGAGTACAGATAAGACGTGAGTGCCCTGACAGTGAAGTCAAATGAAAGCAGCGGAGAGTTGTAAACTCACTTGGGTGATTGTAATACTTAAGTACTACAACATTAATTTCTAGGACTCGGATTTTCACTTATTTCCTCTCCATTGATAGAACAATTTGTTCGGAAGCCCGTTCCGTCCCACGCCAGTGAACACGTATAGTCCCTTCTTTGCATAACCTAATAGGCATTGCAAACATAGTGGGGGAAAAAAATTTTACCTCGTAATGGTTTTATAAATTAATTGGCAATTTTAAGCCAATTCTAGTATAATACCATCCTCGGAAGATCCATTCCTTACTTTTATAAATCTTGAAATGACTGAAACTTCTTCAATGAAATTTTTAACCAACCCGGATATCCATATAGGGAGGAACTTCCACAGAACTGCCCATTACATAAACATGGTCATCTGCAACTGATTTCGCACACTACACTTCAAGTGAGATTTCACAGAGATTTTCAGTTGAACCACCCTTAATATCTCTAAGTATTATCAAATTTGAATGATTCGAGTGAAAAAAAAGGTTCAGCCAAGCAGCTACATTAACGAACGTTCCCACCATGTTTAAGCGAACCTAATCGTTAACATTAAAATCATCAAACATAACACCAAACGCAATTTAACAATAGATTATTAAAGTACACATTATTTTGCTGTTTGAAGTGCAAAACTCCAAACTCCCCCAAGTTTGGCTGATTCATACATATTTATTCAGATGTTGAGAACCTTCAAAGTTGAAAAACTCCATTTTTGACCTACATTCCGGAGCCAGAACATTTTTGTCCGCATGGATCTTTTCTGTTCCGTGTCACCATTCAATACCTTTTTGGTTTCGTCAGGTACCCCATCTAAGGAATTATATTTCATTTTCATTTATATTTTTAAAGGCAATTATTGTCTATCCACAAAACTCAAATTTGACCTTTTTTTGGGCTTATTATTTTCAATAATGAACCTTTGGAATCGATCATAAAAAAATAATTAACTCCCCCCCCCCCCCCCCCCCCCAACCCAATTTGAGGGTTTACGTTGCAATGAATGTAGAATCCAAAAATGCAATTAAAAAAAAACTAAATCGAGTACTGGAACGGCTCCGGAGTTGAAGTTTCCTACAAATGCGCGGGATTCAATAATTCAATAAATAATTATATGTAGTTATTCATGAAGCGTAAGACAAATAAAAAACCTTTGTCTAATAATTTACCTGTTTTCTGCGGTGATTATAATCCGGTGCTCCCTAGCAATGATATCTGGGCCGGACTTATACCGTTTGATTCACGATCATGTTGACGGAGCTTTTCGGTGCAAACGAACTCCACGACCAGCTATCACTACTGCACCGCGACCAAACCCCTACAACAGCTACACTCCCGTACCACTACCGCATCACTCCAACAGCTCCACTACCATCCCTCTACCATACCACTAAAGGGACCACTACCCCCCTTACAACTACCACAACATGACAGCACCTCTACCCTATAACTGCCACACCAATACGTCTCAAAATTCTTTAGTTCAAGATCAATTTAAAAACACTAAGAAAAATATACCCTTCTATTGAAAGTTTTCGAGCTACGGCGTTCTGCAAATTTGAATTTGACTGACAGTAATGCCGAGCATCTAGGACTAACTGACTCCGAACGGGACTTCTATAGTATGTCCAAGTCAAATTCAACCTATTCCAAACCAAATTCAACTTTTTCGTCAAATTCAACCTTTTCCAAACCAAATTCAACTTTTTCCAAGTCAAATTCAACTTTTTCCAGGTCAAAGTCAACTTTTTCCAAGTCAAATTCAACTTTTTCCAAGTCAAATTCAACTTTTTACAAGTCAAATTCAACTTTTTCCGTTTCAAATTCAACCTTCCCCTAATTCAGCAAAAAATATGAATTTTAATAAACTGAATTGTGAACCCCATTACTAACTATTTGTTGCATTATTTAAGGCTTAAAAAAAACGCTATAGTGGCTCAGTGCAGGTACAAAGTATGTGGGTTTTTTCTTTTTATTTTTTCTTAACAATTTGAAATTTCCTTTTTGTGAACCTGCAACTTGAAGTAAGGCACGATATAACTCCGGTGTTTCCAAATTCTTCGTGTTTACTTTTTAAATGCCGATTTCGCTACCCATTAAACCTTCTGATTAATCGAACGCACCTCATCTGATGCTATACCTACGAAGTAGCGAGGGAGTTTGCTGGGTCGCTATCTGATGTCATACGAAATTCAATTTAAGCCTTAAACAATGCAACAAAAAGTTAATAATGGTGTTCACAAACTCAGTTTATTAAACTTTATTGAACATTACATTTTTTGCTGCAGTAGGGGAAGGTTGAATTTTAAATGGAAAAAGTTTAATTTGAAATGGAAAAAGTTGAATTTGACTGGGAAAAGTTTTATTTGATTTGGAAAAAATTGAATTTGACTTGGAAAAAGTTGAATTTGGTACGGAAAAGGTTTAATTTGACTTGGAAATGATATATACCAAATTTCGTAAATTTTGGTTCATGGTAACTAAGAAACGTACGGCGTATGTCGGACAGACAGAAATTTTGGTTTATTATTTACAACCGTTACCTAACCTTTGGAATCAAGCATGAAAAAAAAAAATTAACCCCCCCCCCCCCCCCCCCCCAACACACCACCCACCAACCCACCGAATTTGACGGTTTATGTTTTAAAGCATGTAAAATCCTAAAATGCAATTTAAAAAACGGTGCTAATTATTACATAACTGTTTATTATTTACCTGTATAAGTCCCTGTATTTATCCCTCTGCGTAGATCACTGT
Organism: Leptopterna dolabrata; assembly: GCA_954871275.1. NCBI lineage: Eukaryota > Metazoa > Arthropoda > Insecta > Hemiptera > Miridae > Leptopterna > Leptopterna dolabrata. The sequence goes on from OX940976.1 coordinate 39,798,776, forward strand.
TTTCTGTGGTCAGTACCCTCGAGCTCCCCCAGGAAAGCCCGAAATCTTGTGTTGAGCCAACCCAGGAATTACATTTCATAATATTATTGCTATTCATGAAACATGACGGTAATTCAAGTTACGAAAGTACCTATCACCAAAATCCAAAAGAGCTATCATTTTTCAAATGAAATAATATCACAGAACAACCAACACAACTGCATACTCCGTGAATATAATCATGTGCTCCCTAGCAATAATCGCGGCACAGGACGCGTTTCTCCACCTGCCGTCCCCATTCGTGCTCTCCCCATTATTACACAGCGGTACATTATTACGCAACGGTAAATTATTATAAAACGGTTCATTATACCATCTACGTGGAAGGGACTCGACTTTTGCAACTTGAACAAACGCTGAAGTATTATTGATGGGCAAATTATTACACAACCGTAAATTTTTACACAACGTTAAATTATTACACAACGGTTCATTATACTATCTAAGTAGAAGGAGTACCTATACAGGTAAATTATTACACAACAGTTTATTATCTGCTCTATTATTCATGAATAACGACAAATAATAATAATGATTGAATTATTGAATCCCGCGCATTTGTAGGATACTTTAATTCCGGGGCAGACTCCAGTAGCCCATTTAGGGCTTTACTGGGGGGAGCTCGAGGGTATTGACCACAGAAATAATACACCTTTGTGTAATAATTTGCGGCGTTTTGTCTTCTATAACTGCTAATCTTGAAATTAATTATTGCGTTTGTGATCAAGTTAGTTATCAAGATAGATCGACTATAATTAATCGCTATGGATTCCTTCAAATTATCTACCACGTTTTGAAAACAGAACTGTGCAATATGTAAGGGTTTCTGCGAGTTATTTCATGAGGTCACATTGATCGACTCAAAAGCCTTCTCCTACATAAAGTGAAAAGCTTTCAATGGGTTTCTCCTGTCCCTGAAAGTTATCTGACATTTATTCGCCACAGCGATACTCCTCGTGCTTATAAATAATGCGATGGTTGAATGAGAGAGAGGAAAAAAGGTCAAGTGGGCACGGAATCTTCGGTGGAAGGATTTGACCAAAGAACGCAGACCAATCGACCGAAAGTGGTTGACTAATTGCCGTTTGGAGAGTCCGAGGGAGTTGGAATTTTGCCAGAAGTGGCAGTGGCCGCCTTCGAGCAGGGGGTTGTTCAGTAAGTGCAGAGGATTAGGGCCGAGTGGTCGATGAGCGGTATTTGGTTTTGTCGGAAAACGCGTCGGTGAAGTCGAGCGTATTGCCCATGGAACGAGTCGGCAAAGTCCTTTTGGGAAGTTTCTAAAATTTAAGTTCACCAATACTATGATAAATCATGGAATAATGAGCGAATTCCACTACATAGGTAGGTAGGTAGCTAGCTACTTTATAGCTAGAAGTTGACAAGAACAGTGACTTGAGACATAAAACTAGGTACTAGTTCTACTCCAGTCTAAAAAAATACATTTCCTTAATAAAAAGGTTTTTTGGTAAATAAAAACAGAAAGAGTAAAACAAAATTTTAGCAAATAGAAAGAGTTTTTGGGGATTGAAAATTGTTATGGATAGTGAAAGAAAGAATAGCCAAACGTTACCAACTTCGAAATTCACTCAACATGGTCAGGCAGGACGACTGCAAGTGGACAAATCGGCTTAATCAATCACAAAGAATAAAAGTAGCGGAACGAACCAATTACGTTACTTATAACAACTCTACATCGTTTGAGCAGCAATCTAGACAAGTCAGTGTCTAATCCCAGCTATATATTATGAAGTAATCTGGGAAGTGATGGACGTGATGATGAAGTTCCATCGATAGCTCTCACCATGAACAGGCAACCACCACAATATATTACAAGGAAGAAAAGGGACAATTGAACAGTCACATACACAGTCACGAAAACGCGTTATAGGCCGGGGAGAGCAGACTGGTGAGAGTGGTTTTAGATGGTTGACAAATGAGACTGGTATGAGAACACCTGGGGTAGCGGTCGAAATGCCCACACCATACCGGGGACCGACCTACGATCCATGGGGTCAGACACCATCTTTACCGCAGCTGGGGCCTACCAGGTTTCCGCTATATCCTCGTCAGACGGATGATCATAAATATAACAATGGCTTGATTCGCAAAGGCGTTTTGAACAAAATTGAAGTAAAAACGTCAGGAGGAAATCTGTAGTACGGATAATAGTACAGAATGGATCATAATATAGTGGCATAGTACAAATGACAATGAAAATTTGATTTTTTTAGATTAAATTTATGTACATAAATATGAACCTATATGTAAGGGTTTCAACAAGTAATTTCATGGGGCCACATTTATCGTTTCAAAAGCCTCCTCCAGAACAGTTTGTTCGGAAGTCCTTTCCGTCCCACGCCAGTGAACCCTTATAGTCCTTTCTTTGCATAACCTAAAAGGCTAGAGAAACGTAAAAACGTAGAAAAACGTAGAGAGGGGGAAAAAACTATAAATGCATTGGTAATTTTAAATGAACTTTAGCATAATACCATCCTCGAAAGATCCATTCCTCACTTTTATAAATCTTCAGTGACTGAACCTTCTCCAATTAAATGCCTAACGGTCGATAAGTATTCAGCCCGGACATCCAGATAGCTAGACTTACTACCTATAACACAAACGTGGATATCTGCACCTCATTTCGCATACTACACTTCAAGTGCGATTTCACAGAAATTTCAATTTGAACCACCCTTGATATCTCTGAGTACTATCAGCATTATCAATTATATAATTATTATGGATAAGATATAGGAAGCTGATGAAACCATTACAATAACAGCCAAGGCGTTGAAGGTATGCAAGAACCCGCACAACCGAGCGGTATTGAAGGCGAGGAAATCCATGGGTGCATCAACGAAATCCGATCATTCTTCAAATTAAATAATATCTCGGAACAACCAACTCGATTTCATACAGCCATGCGTGATTATAATAAAGTGTTCCCCAGCAATAATATCCGGGCTGGATGTATACCGTTTCATTCACTATCATGTTGTCGAAGCTTTTCAGGACAAACGAACAGCTGGACATACAATGCTCCGGGTGGTCTCAACAAATTCTCTAGATCAGATGAAATAATGTTTAAAAAAACCATACCCTTCTATTGAAAGTTTCCGAGCTATGGCATTTGGGAAATTCCAACCCCAATTTTTCACCCCCGAGCTTCGCCAACCAACTAGACCCCAAATTGGACGAACCTACAAACCAGATTTCATTAATTTCGGTTCATGGTAACTAAGGAAAGTGTGAAGTACGGCGTAGGCAAATCTTTAAGGGAGGAGAGGAGGGGGTTACAAATTTGTTCATACTCATGCTCGATTCAAAAATTATTGAAAATAACAATATATAAAGGCGGAATAGATAGAGCTCTCCTATCCTTTACAACCCTAGCTGGGTTTCTTCTGGGATCCTTCTTTCCAAAACCTAAAACCAGATCTTCAACCGCTGTTAACCATCTTCAAATTGGAGATCGCCGAACCACAAGGTAAAATTGTTTCTAACTTAAGTTTGTATGTAGTTCCGCACATCCGTTCGGTGGTCCTTAGTCTATTTCGGGTTTTTTCTCATTTCGTCTGAGTTTAGTGGGAAGCTTAGTGGAAGTTTAGCTCATTGAGCCGTTATCCACTGTTCGAGTCAGTTGATCGCCCTCACAAGTGTACAAATACCAAATCATCTCAAGCGGAGTAGATGGTCATCAGCTGTCAATAATCAACATGAAAAGACAAGCGCCCATATTTATAGATGAATCTACAGAATTTTGTACAAGAATATGAATCGCAGGCGGCGCCGTGGAAGCCCAATAAAAAGAACTTGCGCGGCTGCTTCAGCAACGGTTGGATCCAAGGTGCTGCTAAGACCGTAATACGACTCCTTCAAAGTAATATGAAATGGGAGAACGCGGCGGGCCATGAGCTTCTACGGCTTTTCGCGTCTTTTTCAGTAGCAATAACCTCACGCTACGACAACTATCCACCAACTTGACTTGGCACATTGAGACGAGGCCTCGGCTTATAAGGAATAAATGTCACAACTATCGTGGAACGCTACGAGGGATATTTACCACGCATGTAAATAAGATCGTGTGACCCATGGAGAGGAAAGAATTCCTAGTCAAGCAGCATGAACACATAAGCGAATTTCGAAATAACGTACAGATTAAAACTATCGAACATTTTATATTGATTAGTACCTACACAAATTTAAACACACCCAAACCCAAAACGCTTTTGTCATAAAATGTTGCTGGTGCTAATGACCACATTCCCCCATTGTTTTCCGCTGATTTATTGAAATATTTAAGTACCCACATTATTTTCATAAAAATTAGCTGTAAAAAGCAATATTAGATTTTTGGGCTACTGAATTAGTCCACATAGATCTCAAAAGCTAATAACTACGGTGTTTCCTATTGGCGAATGGAAAAAATGAAGTTCGGAATATGCAACACGCATTGATCAGCGAATTTTCGAAGTGGCGTACCTAACAATTCAACCTAGCCTTCAACTTATAACAATTCCTACGTTTCATAAAAATCCTAACTTAGCAACTTGTAGCAGCTGACAAATTTTTGCTATTCAAACAATATTAAGTTATGTATTAAATCACCACAACTTTCAATAACGTTTCGAAATTTATTGACATCGTGAACAAATTTCAACTTTTAAATAAACTTAGTTATTGACAAGGAAACTTTTTGGTTATTGGAATAATCATTATTAGGTACTTCCTGATTAATAAATTTGGCGACCGATTCTGGACCCATCGCAATGGTGTAATTTTTACCTAAAATTTGATATAACACATAGAAATATTTTGTAAGCGCGGGAGGAGTAGATTGATCAGTAGAGAGAGAAACTGAAGGTTCGGCTAATTACTATAATTATTAATAAACCACCAAACTGGAAGATTTTGAAGAGCTCGTCAGATCCTTCAAATTATCGAATTTATGGTTTGGTTTTTTTTATTTTCAATAATGAACCTTTGGAATCGAGCATGAAAAAAATTTGACGGTGTCCGTTTCAAGGTACGCAGAATCCGGAAATGGAATGAAAATATATCTGTCCGTCCGCCGTACGCCGCACTTCGCACTTTCTTTAGTTACCATGAACCAAAGTTAATGAAATTTGGTTTGCAGATCCCATTTGGGGTCTAGTTGGTCCGTGCAGCTCGGCGTTACTGTCAGTCATCTCTAAGGGGTTCAAACTAGGGGTTGACATTTTCAGAACGCCCGGAGCATTGCACGTCCAGCCGTTCGTTTGCACCGAAAACCTTCGTCAACATGATCGTAAATGAAAAGGTATAAATCCGGCCCAGACATCATTGGTGGGGAACACCTGATTATAATCACGCATGGGTGTATGAAGTCGAGTTGGTCGTTCTGTAATATTATTTCATTTAAGGAATGATGGCTCTTTTGGATTTTGTTGATAGGTACTTTTGCAACTTGAACAAATGTTATTAATGAGTGAATCCCGCGCATTTTTATGAAACTGTATACCTCGATTTAGGATTTTCCTGGGGGGAGGTAGAGAGTAGGTGGTGACCATAGAAAACAGCGACCTACGCAGAAGGGCAGCAAAAGTTGAAAGGTGATTTTGAGATGAAGGACATGGGAGCAATTCATTATACTCTTGGAATTGAGGTAACGCAAGAGAGCGGAGCGCTCAAGATGTCTCAAACCAAGTACATAAAACGAATTCTTGAAAAGTTTGGAATGGAAAACTCAAACCCAGTCAACTCGCCAGCAGACGTGAATGTAAAATTAGAGAAACCCAAATATTTGAGACCGGGGGAGATAAACGCTTACCCGTATCAGAACCTTGTAGGATCTCTAATGTACTTGGCCACGTGCACAAGACCCGACTTAGCACACACCGTGAGCATGCTAAGCCAGTTCAACACCTGCTACATGAAGGAACACTTCCTAGATGCGAAGCGAGTATTGAGGTATTTGAAAGGGACTCAAGACCATGCTCTCACATTCTCAAAATCAGGGGGAGACATGCTGATGCTGACTGGCTATGTAGATGCCGATTGGGGGTCATCAGTTGATGACAGAAAGTCGTATACAGGCTACACTTTCTTACTTGCTGGAGGTGCAGTGAGCTGCGAGGCTCGAAAGCAACGAACCGTGGCACTCTCAACCACAGAGGCTGAATATATGGCAGCGACAGAGGCAGCAAAAGAGGCGATAAGCCTGAAACGACTACTTTTGGAGTTAGGAGTAATGTCGGATGCAGGACCAGTGACAATCTATAATGATAATCGTGGGGCACAGGAACTGGCGCATAACCCAGTCCATCACCCTCGAACCAAACATATTGACATTAGACATCTGTGATGAATTTAGAGTTTTCATCACGGTGGCGTGAAAGGAGGAAAAGTCGCAGGCGGCTGTAGTCAACCGATCATCTACGACTTTGGAAGGAGATGGAGGTGGGTGAGTGAATTTACCTAGGCGGCTGTAGTCAACCGATCATCTAGGTAAGGAGAGGTCCTTGTCTAGGCGGCTGTAGTCAACCGATCATCTAGACAAGGAGGAGAGGAGGTAAATTCTCAGGCGGCTGTAGTCAACCGATCATCTGAGAGGGATAAGGTAAGAGAGAGAAGAGAGAGCTGGTTAGAGGAAGTGTCGAATGAAGCTAAAGCTCCAGGATCCAGGGTTATATAGGAACTGGAGGCCTCTCCCTCCAACTCCCCTGTTGGGAGTTTTGGGGGGGGCCCAGGTTGTGTTCCCTGGATTCTGTTGCCTGTCTCCCCACTCAGTAGTTTATTAGCGGAAAGTAAGTTTTACATGAGGATATTGGTGAGAGCTTAAAGTTGTTGGTGGAGTGTTCCCGGGAGGGACTCACGACAGAGGTCCCCCCAGTTCGAACCAATGTTTGAGAAGCTGAAGGCGCAAGGTGACAGAGGCTGAGGGCTGCGGCAAACAAAAGGGGAGCTGAAGGCGCAAGGAGACAGAGGCTGAGGGCAACGGCAAACAAAGGTGGAGCTGAAGGCGCAAGGTGACAGAAGCTGAGGGCTGATGCAAACAATCGGGGTGCTGAAGGCAGAAACGTGATAGGTCTGACTTAATTCTAGGAGGCAGTAATATAGTAAGCGTAGGTAGTAAGTGGTAAGTAGGAGTAACATATGAGTAACATAGGATAGTAAGCATAGGTAGTAGTAACATAGTAAGTAGGATAAGTGATATGAGATATAAGTAAGATAAGTACAGTAGTGGTGTAGGTGAGTGATATTGACAATGAATACAGTAGTGGTGTAGGTGAGCTGACATGATTACAATGATGATGATGAGATAGTAGACTAATATTCACAAGGTTGGTATGTACAAGGTCGGTATTTACAAGGTAGGTATTTACAAGGTTGGTATTTACAAGGGTGGTATTTACAAAGTTGTTATTTACAAGGTTGGTATGTACAAATTTGGGTGGGGTGGACAGATTGGAACGGGGTGTTGAAGTCCGCCGTTCCCTGTGAAAGCGACGCGGGTTGACATTGTGCCGTCCCGGGGTGGGGGAACGGTGGGGGGGTTGTCTGGAGGTGGGGTAGCGGTAGTTGGTGGGGAGAGGGTTTTGGCGGCGCCGTGAGGTGCGGCCGGCAGGTTGGTGGCCCTGGTGGCGGGCGTGGAGGGGCCGTTCCTGGGTGGGGGAACGGTTTGTGGTGGGGTGAGGGGTTTGGCTGCGCAGCTAGGCGCGGTTGGAGGGCAGGCGGCCGTGGCGGCGGCGTAGGAGGGGTAGTGTTGTTTGGGGGCGGCGCAGGGAGGCGCCGGCATGGGGGAGGTGGAGGGGTTGCCGTTCCTGGGTGGGGGAACGGTTGGTGGTGGGGTGAGGGGTTTGGCGGCGCAGCTAGGCGCGGTTGGAGGGTTGGCGGCCGTGGCGGCGGCGTGGGAGGGGCAGTGTTGTTTGGGGCGGCGCAGGGAGGCGCTGTCGTGGGGGAGGTGGGGGTTTTGCCGTTCCTGGGTGGGGGAACGGTGTGTGTCCGGGGACGGGGGTTGGCGGCGGCGCAGGGAGGTGCGGCCGTGGGGGAGGTGGGGGTTTTGCCGTTCCTGGGTGGGGGAACGGTTTGTGTTCGGGGAAGGGGGTTGGTGGCGGCGCAGGGAGGCGTGGCCGTGGGGGAGGTGGAGGGGTTGCCGTTCCTGGGTGGGGGAACGTTGTGCGTCCGGGGAAGGGGTTTGGTGGCGCAGCGAGTTGCTGGTGGGAGGTTGGCGGCCGTGGCGGCGGCATAGGAGGTGTAGGAGGCCTTGGCGGTGGTGTAGTTGATGCGGGCGGGGGGGGAAGGGAGGTGGTCCCCCCCGTTTTGGCGAGGAGGGGGGCCCGCCGCGGGACGTCGAGGCGTGTCGTCGTGGAGGGGATGTGGTGCGGGGGTTGCGTATTTCGCCGACGCTGGCGGCGGCGGCGAGGTCGTGCACCGTGTCGGCTAGGCGGAGGAGGTGCACGTGACGTCGGCGTCGGCGTGTGCTGCGGCCGCGGCGGTGGTGGCGGCGGCATAGGAGGTGTACATGACGTCGGCGGCGGCGTGTGCGGCGGCCGCAGCGGCGGCGGCAGCGGCGGCGGCGGATGCGGAGGAGCCGGGTGGCGAGAGGCTGGTGAAGGGGTTTTCGGCTGCGTCAGTTGTCGCAGCGGTCGGCGGCTGCAGTAGGGATGGCCGGAGGGGCGGCGGCGTCGGCGAGTTCGGGTCCATGGCTGTAATTAAAATTCAAAATGAGTTAGTTTTGAATTTTAAATTCGCAATCGGCGGGAGCGGAGGTGCGTTGAGAGCTGGAGTTGAGCGGTGAGGTTGGGCCAAGAATTGCGAATTTACACTGACTGTTTAAGTTTGAATTTAAAATTGGGGACACCGAACTAGACTGGGGCGACACATGAGGTGGTAAGAGGATAGAAGGTTGGATGAACGTCGGGTTCACCACTGTGATGAATTTAGAGTTTTCATCACGGTGGCGTGAAAGGAGGAAAAGTCGCAGGCGGCTGTAGTCAACCATCATCTACGACTTTGGAAGGAGATGGAGGTGGGTGAGTGAATTTACCTAGGCGGCTGTAGTCAACCGATCATCTAGGTAAGGAGAGGTCCTTGTCTAGGCGGCTGTAGTCAACCGATCATCTAGACAAGGAGGAGAGGAGGTAAATTCTCAGGCGGCTGTAGTCAACCGATCATCTGAGAGGGATAAGGTAAGAGAGAGAAGAGAGAGCTGGTTAGAGGAAGTGTCGAATGAAGCTAAAGCTCCAGGATCCAGGGTTATATAGGAACTGGAGGCCTCTCCCTCCAACTCCCCTGTTGGGAGTTTGGGGGGGGGGGGCCCAGGTTGTGTTCCCTGGATTCTGTTGCCTGTCTCCCCACTCAGTAGTTTATTAGCGGAAAGTAAGTTTTACATGAGGATATTGGTGAGAGCTTAAAGTTGTTGGTGGAGTGTTCCCGGGAGGGACTCACGACAACATCATTTCGTCCGAGAGGCCGTGATCAATGGAAAGATAGAGCTCAAGCACAAACCTTCGGAAGAAATGATAGCCGACATCCTAACAAAATCGCTACCAGGACCAAGACAAGGAAACTTGACTTCAAGCTTGGGAGTTCAACCAACATCCAGCTTGAGGGGGAGTCTTAGAACGTAACTACGTCGACAATTAATGGCCCTGATATTCTATCACATGTTTTTCCAACCTGTTGGAATTGTCCCCAATTTATTATGTGTGTCGGTGTGAATGTGCTGTGTTGCAGAACAATATAATTTATATTTTGAATTTCAATTTAACCACACGAGTTATTCATTTCCAATAACAAGATGTTGATAGGTTCTTTTGTAACTTGAACAAACGTTATGCTTCATGAATAACTATAAATAATTTATTAATAATATAATTCTTGAATCCAACGATTTATGAAACTGTCATACTGCCCGGCTGGCTCCAGCACTTCATTCAAGACTTTCCCAGGGGGAGCACGAGGGTAGGTATTGACTACAGAAAACAGCGATTTCCGCAGAAGGGACATCTATAGGTAAATAACAAACCGTTGTGTAATCATTTGCTGTTTGAATTACTGACCCTGCAAAGGGTCAACAGTTGTCTCACAAAACCGTGTGTTCATACACAATAATAATTTGCTGGATATAATCACTAGGCACTAGGCAAATTCAATCAACGATTTTTCACCACAGATCAAAAAAAGGCAGTTGTACGAACACAGAGACGACGTGGTGGATGTGAAAATAACATTTATGTATTTCAATGAAACTTTGGTGAACACCGTAAGAAGAAGCGCCCGTAACATAAAATCTGTTAGGCACGCTTTGTCAATTTAACCCCGATGGATAATATAAGACATCCATCTACCTATATACATGCCGAAATAAATCATTTATCCTCCTTCACACCCAAATCTTCGACTTTAATTCAACATGAACATCTGATTGTGGCTCCGATTCATAATTTAACAGAAACGCCCACGGACGTAGAAAGAGAAACAACTTAATTGTAACCTCAACCAAATGAAATCCTTCTTATCGTATGTGAATTTACGGTCGCAAAAAACACTTCCCCTTGGATAAGTTTGTAGAACACAGCTTACCTTTATCTGTATATAATTTTAGGGATCCTATCAAATAGTTCGCCTCTCGCTTTTTTGGGGGACAATATTATTTTCACCATTCAGCAGACAGATGGCTCAGTCAGGTTAACGAAGTAGGTACTGACGGGAGGTAGGAAAGTGGTTACGTGTTGGCAACCCACAACTCACTCTAAGCACGGAAGTTCAGTAGCTGTCTCGTTGAAACATAGTGCTGATGCCGGAAAGGAAAAGTAGATGAAGAAAGAAGGGAAAAGAAGGTCGAGTATGAAGAAAAGTTTGAATAACGAAAGGTCTCTGGTCAGTTTGAAAAAGGATAATTACTTCTGAACGACTTTTAAATAGGTCCTAGCAAAGCATGAAGACTGGAATTATATTTATTGCTTATGTCTCATTCATCAATTAATCATTACAATTTCTGGAATATTGAGTAATACTTCCTAGTCCTGAAGTCAATCAACAAGAGAATTGGAATTTCTGAAAGAAGATCTCGTATACATATGTGTGTACAAGTCTAAGTACCACTTTGCCCTCTCAGATATAAACCGCTCCTGACCATTTTCAGTTTCAAGAAATGGGTAACCCGTGCGTCGATCGGAATGGACCGCATGGTTACACAATAAATTGGTTTCGATTGTTTCAAAAGGGCTTCCTTAACACTAAAACCGTCCATGCGAAAACACTACTTAGCTCAGGCCTGTCAATCTTACCAAACAGTCCCCTACGTGAGCTAGATCTCAGACTTCGTAGACTGCATGGGGAAGAAATTAGAGTGTATCCCTAAAAAATTGTAAAGCAACTGCTATGCCTTGCCGCCCTTCTTTCATCTTTTTAATACAACGCCATTACACCCTGCATCCAACCTACATGTTTGTAGTTAATAACGAAAGGATGAGTTCAAAGATGCGAATTTTGGAAATATTAACTGTTCAATATGATGGTACCTACAACTAATTGTTTGACTCCCTAAAATCAGGTGTTTGAAAAGAAGTTAATAAAGTTACAGTTCTTGTTCTGTGATCTCGAATTCTGCATCAAATAATACATGGTGGCAGCAGTTTGAACCGCGGACATGACCAAGCCAAAGAGGAAATCGAAACGAGCCGCGGCCACGCCGGAACCGTCTCCTGAGCGTTTGCCGGTAAGAAATCTAGATCTCCAAGGACGGTGGATCAGGCAAGATTCTTACCTCAGTCGTCGTTCACTTCAGTAAGTGTTGTTCCTCCCGAAAGATTTTCATTTAACCCACAAGATTGGGTGATATGGAAAAATAGGTATGAACATTTCAGATCGATATCGGGGCTGGAGGAACAATGTAGGAAAAGGCAAGTAGATTCCCTCCACCTAGGTGAAAAAGCGGAAGAAATTCTACTTTCTTTCAACCTTACCAGCGATGACCTGGTAGATTATGGTTGTGTTTTGAAAAAATTTGAAGATTTCTTCATTCCGCGTAAAAATATAATTTTTGAAAGGGCCAAATTTTTACGCCGAAAACAAAATTCTCATGAATCAATTGAGACATTCATCACTAGCCTCCAAACACTTGCCACGACTTGCGAGTGGGGTAATCTATATGAGGAAATGATCCTTCTTGTAGTAATCCTTAATATGAAAGATCAAAAGCTAAGTAATAAATTGCAGCTAGAACGAGATTTAAAATTGGATAAAGCTATAGGAGCTATAAGACTTTCAGAAGAGCTTGTCAGGCAACAACAGGTGCTGCGAGGTCAGGATAGCTCTCCGATGAGGGTAGAAGAAGTATCAAAGAAGCTAAATAAACAATTACAAATGAAGGATAACAAAGAAAAGGACAATAAGTTTTACAACTTAGCAGGTAGTTGTAAATGGTGCGGCAGGAAGCCGTTGCATATGGATAGGGGCAAATGTCCAGCTCGTAGTGCTGTTTGTTATCGCTGCAAAAAACAAGGTCACTACAGTACTGCGTGTCGCAATCGTAGGGTGAATGAATTAAAAGATTCTGCGGATGCAGCAGAAAGGTCTTCTGAGTACTCACTTGACGAATATTTCATTGGGAACTTGGAAACAAATAGGAGTAACCACCCGTGGGTGGTAGATATATTAATGAACAAACGTGAGACTATCAGGTTCAAAATTGATACTGGGGCGGATGTGTCAGTTATTCCTTCATCTATGCCGTTAACTGGACAGAGAGTTTATGCCACTTCAGTAACTATACGAGGCACGAACAAAGCAAAATCGGATGTAGAAGGCGTTATATATGCTAAGCTGTCGTATAAGGGCATGGAAACATCTGAAAAGATATACATAATTTAGAGATGCAAACTGTGCCTTGCTAGGGAGGCCATCTATCGAAGCGTTAAATATAATCCCGTCACTTCGTGAATTGAACTCGAATAATAATAATAGCCCATTCATTGATGAGTTTAAAGAGTTATTTCGCGGACTAGGGAACCTAAATCAATCATATACCATCTGAAAGAAAACAGCATTCCATATGCGATTTCTACTCCTAGATCAGTCCCTCTTCCCCAAATGGAGTTAGTCGAGAAAGAACTAAGGGGCATGGTTAGGAAGAAAGTCATTTCTCCAGTAACTCGAGCTACTGACTGGTGTGCTCCGATGGTTGTGGTGCCAAAACCCAATGGCACAGTTCGCATTTGTGTGAATCTGACCAGACTCAATAAAAGCGTCAAAAGACGTTACCATCCAATCCCAAAGCTTGAGCATTGCTTTTCCAAAATGTCGGGGGCAAATTTTTTCTCTAACTTGACGCTAATAGTGAGTTTTGGCAAATTCCTCTCTCTACCGAGTCTCAAGAACTAACCACTTTTTTAAGTCCATTTGGGCGGTTCAAGTTTTTGAAACTTCCATCTGGCATCACTTCTGCGCCAGAGGTGTTTCAGAAAGCTGTGCATGAGATACTTGGGGACCAGAAAAATGTTCTTGCAATGATAGACGACATCTTGATTTGGGGAACTACGGAAGAGGAACACGACCGCTATCTTCGTGAAGTTTCAAGTATGCTCAAAAAAACCGGAATGACGCTGAACCGGGAAAAGACAGAATTAAAAAAAAAAAAATAGTGTCAGATACCTAGGCCATATTATTTCTGAAAAGGGTATCGAGGTTGATCTTCTCAAGGTTAAAGCAATAAAAGAGATGAAACCATTGGGAAATATAAAAGAAGTACAACGGTTTTTGGGGATGGCAAATTTTGTTGCTAAATTTTTACCAATGAAATCTGAGGTTTTAGAGCCAATAACTTCTCTCCTGAGTACAAAACCGGCATGGGTTTGGGGAACACCACAACAAAAATCGTTTGACACCATTAAGGAATTATTGACTACGTCGCCCTGTCTGGCAATCTACAATGCAAATTTCGAAACAACGATTTCGTGCGATTCCTCCCTCCAGGGATTAGGTGCCGTATTGGTCCAGAAGCAAACAACTGGGGAGCTCCGTCCTGTGTCGTACGCCTCACGTACTCTTCTCCCAGCTGAGAAAAATTACTCAAATATTGAAAGGGAGGCTTTAGGAGTAACTTGGGCTTGCGAGAAATTTAAAGATTTTATAATTGGTAAACATATAAGTATCCAGTCAGACCACAAACCTTTACAATCAATCTTACAAACTAAAGACTTAGATGACCTCACTCCACGTTTGCTCCGTTTGAGACTTTGTTTAATGGGATATGACTACGAGCTCAAGTTCACTCCGAGGGCATTCTGGTATTCAAGGGAATGAAACAGTTGATACCCTAGCAAAGAGAGCTGCCAACCTATCGGTTATAGAACAACTGGACATTCCTGCAAGTGACTACTACACGATTATCAAACGAAGAATTAAAAGAGAGTGGCAACACATTTATAGATCTATTGATAAAGGAGGGTTTTATAAAAACATACAGCCGATGGTGCCATCTCGATCCTGGTTTATTCAAAACTCCATACCGAAACCAGTCTGCCGAGTTATTAGCAGGATGAGGACGAATCATGGAGTGTGCGACGCGTACCTTCATAGATTCGGCCTTCAAGAAGACCCTCAGTGCAGTAGATGCGGTGACCCTGATGGCACTTTAGAACATCTTGTGATGACATGTCCCTTGTTTTATACAGAAAGAGACAAACTATTGAACAAAATCTTACCAGAGGTGAACCCCCCTATAAACTACATATCCTTACTAGCGACAAACAACATTAGAATATATAGAGCCATATATGAATATATTGAAGAAATTAATGTATATGTTTGAGAAGTTTAGTTCATGTTTTAATTTTCATTTCAAATAAATAAATTGATGTATATAGATATAAATAAATAGTTATATTATGTATTATATTATGGCTGTAAAACATGTGTTAATGCCAATAAAAATAATTATTAAAAAAAAAAAAAAAAAGTTCACTCCAGGAAAAGAGTTATTTATAGCTGACGCACTCTCTCATAGCCCATTACCTTACGTGACTGATACTGACGAAGTACTCATAAAAGAAACTGAATTCTACGTTCACAAGGTCATATCAACAATAGAAATTTCTGTTCCAAATTTGATTTTAATAAAAAATGAACAAAACAATGATGCTACGTGTAAAATTTGGAATAGGTACGTAGTTGAAGGGTGGCCACTGAAGAGTCAAGTCCATCCATCCCTGATGGAATTCTTGTCAGAGCGTGATGAAATCAGCAATAGCGAAGGGCTTCTCCTCAGGGGGTCACGAACCATTATTCCGGTGGGAATAAGGCATTTCATTCTCTCCAGAATCCATGAAGGACATCTGGGAATAACCAAATGTCAACAAAGAGCCCGAAGAAGTGTGTGGTGGCCCAGAATATATTTGAACATTGAACATACTGTCAAGAGTTGCCCTCAATGCATTCAAAATGTGGGCAATAAACATCAACCATTAATGCCTGGTGAGTTCCCTGATAGGCCTTGGCAAAAAATCGGGATGGACCTATTCAAAATTGAAGGAGTTTGGTTTATTGTCGCGACCGATTATTACTCCCGTTTCTTTCAGCTGGCTCAGCTTTGTGGGCAGAAGTCATCGAAAAACTCAAAAGCTTTTTTGGAAGGCATGGGATCCCGGAACAAATTCGCTCAGATTGTGGGTCGCAGTTTCAAACAATCGCTGGATCGGAGTTTGAGTCCTTCAGACAGTCGTACGGGTTTATTCACAAAACTAGCAGTCCGCATTTTCCTCAGAGCAATGGTGCGGCCGAGGCGGCCGTGAAAATAGCTAAAATGCTTCTTAAGAAAAGTCCGGAGGATCCCTACTTGGCTTTATTAGCATACCGCAACACCCCTCTCTTGACCGGCTTCTCACCTAGTGAACTGTTAATGAACAGAAAGCTTCGCGAACGACTCCCGACTTCTCCGAAATTACTTGAAGAAAGCCTGAATTTTGACGGACTTAGAGAAAAAGAAAGCAATTACAGACAGACATACAAGGCTAATATTATGACTCGACACACCGAACTGTAACGTTGGATTGTTTGAAAGTTGGAGACATGGTTTGGATCACAGACGTGAAGAGACATGGGAAGGTTGTAGAAATATGTAAGGAGCCGCACTCGTACCTCGTGGAAACTGAAAAGCGGGTAGAGCGAAGAAACAGGTTTCACTTGAAGCCCGCCCCTTATATTAACCCTCTAAACCAACCGTCGAACTCCGGCTCAGCCCAAGAGAACCGAAGAGTGGTAAATGATGATTGGCCCACTCCTGGAACAAGTCGACAGGGTCTAGCAGGAAGATCGACCACGGGAAGGGTGGTAAAAGACCACTTCGATATTTACAAGAGGTGCAATCCCAGGAGAGGGAATATGTTCAATATGATGGTACCTACAACTAATTGTTTGATTCCCTAAAATCAGGTGTTTGAAAAGAAGTTAATAAAGTTTCAGTTCTTGTTCTGTGATCTCGAGTTCTGCATCAAAACTATAATATTGTCGAAACAATACATTGACAGCGGATCAAATTTTAAAGAGTTAAAAATCGGTGAAAATGGATTTTTTTTTTTAATTGATAGAATATAATAGTAATATTGATTTAATAGGATATGTTTATTTATATTGATATAATATAATAGATATTCTTACAGGAAATGTTTTTGATGGTATCCTATATCGTTGGTCCCTGACAATAATCGCCGGCAGATGATGTCATTTTGAGCACTTACTAGGGCCGCAATAAAATTATAAGATTTAAAACTATAAGAGTAGATACTTTTATACACCTACCTACGTATTTATCTTCCCGATAATATATTATTTTAATCTCATTATTTTCCCGATAAACGTATCAAAGGCCTGATAAGCGTACCAATGACGATTCCATTGAATGATGCCATTTGAATCGACTGACCTCCGCTTAGTAGCTGAGCGGAAATGCTACCCTCTGATTCATGCTCATGTCGAAAAAATGTACCGGATGGTGAATACCCACGGGTTGGGGGATGAGGAGGGAACTTGGATGAGGCGGGTGAAGCCTTACATTCTCTCTGGCTTACCAAGTTTTTAGGTTGAGTCGGTAGCTTTGCACTCAACGTTGTATCGACCCAGTCGGTAACCGAGCTCTTGAGCCCAGTTTGAAAACCACCGTGATCAATTCTCCCCTACACCGTTGGAGGATAGACCTCAGAACCCGGCCGATTTCAAAGTGCACTGTTTCATGGCACTGCCGTTAGAATGTTCAAAAATAAGGAGGAATACAAAAGCCATATAACGGTAGTAAATGCAAGGTAGTATGGAAGTAAGTCCACCATTAAATAGAAAAGTGGGAAAACTAAAATTATAGGTGCGGGCTTACAACTTTACAATATACCTGTTGCTCAAATTTCATATTACCAGGAGAAAACCAGTACGGATTGGACCAAATAAAAGATTATTATTACTAGGGCAATGGTTTGAAATCTCAAGCACAAAAGATATAAGGGTGTTTTACATAAGGTAGTAAATCAGGGCCAGTCTAAATGAATTTGATAATGAATGGGACGTTCAAAATATCAGTGAACTGCCATGCGAATCATGTATACACTTCTGATGGACAAGCGTATGGGACAGCTGTTTTCATGAAAAACGGTAGGAAGAATCGATCGAAACTGTGGGAAACTAGTGAAACATGGATGATGAATGACAACTTAGTTCATAGAAACAAGCCATGGAAATGCTGATAAGTAAATTCGGTCGACTGGGGGAGAAATTAGGCGATCGCAGTAAATGTGTAAGATTGGTGTAATAGGAGAGCAGAGAGTGTTTGTTAAGATTAATTGTAATAAAGAGCACAGCTCGAGACGTCAATCCCGTGCCACTGTGAAAATAACGGAGGTGATTTTACTTGGTACACATTGATAAGCTCGACATTTTGAACACGGTTAATAGCCTGCGACTGCGGGCGTCGTCACGTTGGACGAGTCAATGTAGAAACACCATGGAATAGCTAACTCTCTGTCTTTAGGTAATTAAATCAAGCACTGAAACCAGGTACAGAGAAGATGCCAGAATGGATCGGAGCGGCGGAGATTTCGCCACGAGGAGAGACGAAATGACATTCAACAATCCGTCGTCCGAACATAGTGAAAACTTTATATTCAATCCAGACATGTACCAAAAGCGCATGCTTCAAGTTTTTAAATCGTAATGGCATGAGTTCAAAATATACACATGTACCAAATTTACAATCCGTCGTCCGAACATAGTGAAAACTTTATATTCAATCCAGACATGTACCAAAAGCGCACGCTTCAAGTTTTTAAATCGTAATGGCATGAGTTCAAAATATACACATGTACCAAATTTATTTGTAACTGTTGATAATGTATGCCCACTTCCTCCGTTGTAGTTTATTATTTTCAATAATGAACGTTTCGAACCGAGCTCGAAAAAGGAAAAACCCCCCTCACAATTTAATGGTTTCAGTTTCAAGGTACGTAAAATCCGAAAATGGGATTTGAAAAAATGCTGTCTGTCCGCCATACTTCGCACTTTCCTTAGTTACCATGAACTTGAAAATTAATGAAGTCTAGGGGGTGAAAAATAGGGGTTTTCCAGAACGCCGTAGCTCGAAAACTTTCAATAGAAGGGGGTATGTTTTTTTACGTTTTCAAATTGATCTCGGGAATTTTCTTAGACCACCCGGAGAAAGCCGTTCGTTTGCACCGAAAAGCTTCGTCAACATGATCGCGAATAAAACGGAATACATCCGGCACAGATAATATTATTGCTAGGGGAACGCCTGATTATAATCACGGATGGCTGTGTGAAGTCGAGTTGGTTGTTCCGTGATATTATTTTATTTGAAGAATGATGGTGATTTTGAATTTCGTTGAAAAGCACTTTTAAATAATGAATCGTTGGAATCGAGCATGGGAAAAAAATTATAACCCCACCTCAAAATTTGATGGTTTCCGTTTTAACGTATCTAGAATCCGAAAATGGAATAAAAACATTTCTGTCCGTCCACCGCACACCGCACTTCCCACTTTCCTTAGTTACCATGAACGAAAATTAGTGAAATTTGGTTCGTATGTCCCATTTGGGGTCTAGTTGGTCCGCGAAACTTGGCGTTACTGTCAGTCATCTCCAAGGGGTGAAAAATAGGTTGTAAGGGTTCTGAATCCGATTCTTAGGTCAAAAGCAGCGATTTCCGGCCCACGTCTACTCCTCACTGAACTGACCACGGGCAAGGGTTTGACATCCACACCATCAGTTTTCTCAGAGAACTTATCCGGCGTACCTGACAGGTATAACTGATCGTGTGTAGAGCAGCTTACTCGTAATATGCGGTTCATAAAAAATCATGAGTCCATAGTTCAGGAAGTTACTCACGTCCAGAAGATCCATGAGGGAAGCGCGCGAGTGGAGGTCAGGAGAGAGCATGCGGGAAAGTATTGTCTTGAGTCCAATAGAAGCTTCTTGCCAACTGACTATACTGCGAACGGTTGCTCCTAAAGAGTAAATCCACATCTGGAAAGAGAGAAATGCACAATCAGAAAACAAAGAGATGGGATGAGGTGAGAAGAGAATGAATACTACTGTAGTAAAGAGAAGGCTGCCAACTGTGTTGACAATTCATACATTGTATATTGTGATGTGTGATTTCCACCCAACGCAAACTGAATGATTGCACCGCCGACGCGATCATTTTCGTTCAGTACTGGAGCCGCACATTAACTCCCCTTCGACCAGAAACATCCCTCCACTGCCTTCAGCAGCGATTCATCAGAAGCCAGCCGGAACATCATCGGACATATCTATATATATCTATATAATAATATGTATTTAAAAAAAAATATTGTGAGGAAATTATCAATTCTGGTTCTTTTTCAAGCTCGGTATCTCTTTCACCTTCTTATATCAGGCCAGTGAGCCCTCCTCACGCCCTGAGTAATAGAGTCTAGCGACAGAATTCAAATTCACTAAGCGATTTTTGTGCCCCCTTGATCATTTTCTTCACATTTTAAATGTGAAGGAGAGAAATAACCGATCACAATATATACGTAGCTACGGGAGGCGGGGTGTCCAAGCGGGCTAGAGCGTCCGACCTTTATATCCCCGTTTGGGATAAAAGTTCACGGTGTCTCTGGTTCTCGTCTCGGGCGGGCACCAATACAAGCTTTGAAAAGCTTGCATGTGCTTACCTGACCAGCGATTAGCTCTTCACCTCTGATAATAATCATGTGAAGCCTACAGGGACTAAATATTGAAATGATAATAGCCATATCGTTCCAGAAAAAAGTCTCCCCGGGATACCCAAGAGGTCAAATCCAGGGTTATATAAGGGTATATATATATATATATATATAAGTAGTATAGGAATATTCATCCTGGGCCACCGACTTCAATCTCTGTTAAAAATGCTTCTGACTTCAATCTCTGTTACAACTGCTTTTGTGCTAAACTCTGTTAAAAATGCTTTTCTGTTAAACCCCTGATAAAACTTTTCAACACAAAACATCAGAACACATTTTTTAACACAAAACATCAGAACCAGTGACTTTTTCATTTAGCGACTTAAATTCCTGGTAAAAATTTTTTAACACAAAACATCAAAACCAGTGACCTTTTTTCATTTGGGGAGGGGTAGTTAAAAGAATGTATTCTATAATAAAAATGAATAAGGAACAGCTATTGAAAAAATTTAATTTTGAAAGCTCCACAAATAAACTCTCAGAACTAGAAAAAGGAAAACCGTACAAGGTTCTAAGTTTTGAGTTCGTTAAAACGAAATACTCCCGGGAAAACAAAGAGTCTATAATAGCTAATCTGGGAGAATTCAGAGTATTTTTACCTGAAAGATATACACTCACTTTTGAAAAATCCGAACTCAAAGATCTAGTTAAGCACGGTGTTTGTTTAGTGTACACTGGAATGATTAAATCGAAAAATGGAAAAGACATGCACGACATCAAGTTTGTTTAATTATTAAGTTTAATAAAAAAAAAAACGTTTTAACGGAAAATTTCCGTTAAAAACAATAATATTATACTAAGTTGTTAAAATATTTTAATTTAAGGCGTTCATTATTTTTTTTTTTTCTAGTGAAAACATCAGAGGGAGCTAAATTTCGAAAATATCGACCCCTAAATAGTCCTAAATTTCGAAAATATCGACCCCTAGTCTAGACTATTAAAGGTGGAACCCGTAGGGGTCCACCTTTAATTTGGACCCACCCTCTTTAAGGAATTGTGTTTTAAAAGAAATAAAATAATAATAAAATATAAGATGAATAACAAAATCGTATTACCAACTGAAATTTACATGGAAATCCGAGATAGAATAACCCATCAGGTTGATCATATCAACTTTTGTCAAGCAACGAACATTTCAGTAAATATAGATTTTCTTTCTGATAATATTTCGTGGTACCCAAAAGTAACTGAAGAGACATTAAGAGAGTATGAAAACATTATCGATTGGGATTTAATTTCTTATATCAGAGAACTCTCTGAAGATTTCATAAGAGATTTTCGAGACAAGGTAAATTGGAAAAGTGTGTCACTTAAACAAATCCTATCAGAAAATTTCATCAGAGAATTTAAAGATAAAGTACATTGGGAATGTATTTCATGTAGCCAAACACTATCTGAAGACTTCATCAGAGAATTTCAAAACGAAGTTGATTGGAGTATAATTTCTTATAACAGAGAACTCTCTGAAAATTTTATTGAAGAGTTTCAAGATAAAGTAGATTGGAGATTGATCTCCAGGTATCATAATCTTACTGAAAATTTCATTCGAGAGTTTAAAGATAAAGTAGATTGGAGATCAATCTCCATGTTTCAAAATCTTACTGAAAATTTCATTCGAGAGTTTAAAGATAAAGTAGATTGGAAATTTATTTCATATAACCAAAAACTATCTGAAGACTTCATCAGAGAATTTCAAAACGAAGTTGATTGGGGATGTATTTCATCTAAGCAAACACTATCTGAAGACTTCATCAGAGAATTTCAAAACGAAGTTGATTGGGAATGGATTTCACTTAGAAGATATTGGAATGAGATTTACAATTGGCAAAATTTAAGTGAAGAATTCATTCGAGAGTTTCAAGATAGAGTGGTTTTAGATCAGTAAAAAATAATAGTTTAGAATTGTTCGTTTTAATGGGGAATCCCCATTAAAACATATTTGAACAAGATGTAAGGACGTTCAGGAATGTGTACGGGACATGTTGCGCAATCTACCGTCTGTTCGGCGAACCAGTTGCATGGCTCATCACCGATATGACTCAAGGACAACAGGGAGAGGCGTCCCGAGGATTTTATCAGTTATCTTTTAGACGTGGCCCGCTCTGCACACACAACGTTTCAACCTAAAGATTATTTGTGGTTAGCTATTGTTGAAGATTAAGGCTTTTATTTGGAACTTCAGAGTTACAAAACGTACCATAGTGAGTGTATAGTGAGTGTATTATGAGTGTATAGACTTTATTGAGGAAGTGGAAAGTTAGGAAGTTGCAAGAACTTTAATAACAGATGGAAACATTCAAGTGCTAGAATTTGTGTTGTTATAATCTTATTAAAGGTAGTATCATTTTAATACTACCCTTATTAAAGGTAGTATCATTTAGTGGCAAAAGTATCAATATTTGTACTTCCAATAACAGTTCTACGAGTGGAATCCATGTTAAAGATTACAGAATATAAAACATTTTTGGGAAACGAATTGAATCAGAAGGTCGTGTTCTCCCACCCCAAGCGCTCCTATAGGAGCGCCTGTTTATCTGAATGTAAAATAGGACCGCGAGACGATGTGACGTGATTCTCCCCACCCAAAGCGCTCCTATAGGAGCGCCTGTTTATCTGAATGCAAAAGCGGTCCTCGAGAACCGCGGGACGATGTGACGTGATTCTCCCCACCCAAAGCGCTCCTATAGGAGCGCCTCGATCTACTAGTTATTCTTTTATGAAACTACTCGATGTAAAATAAAATGTTTATTATTGTTTATTGTTATTTCCTTTTCCAAAACTTAGACTTACAATAATTATACATTGGATTTTTATAGGGAATCCCTATAAAAATAAACTTAAACCCTATTTTTACTCATATTCATCTAGAATACTTTTAAACTCTTGCTCTGAAGCTCCGATAATTCTGTGATTGATTCCAGTTTCATTTATAATGTAAATGAAAACTAGAGCTATTAAAAATATTATAATTACGAATATCTTATCGATACACAATGAAAGGTTCAAACAGAACATATTTATTGTAGGAAAATTTAAAATTTCGTGAGTTGTAATTCCTCGGGATAAAAAGTTCCTTGGATTTCCTCTCCACTTAAATCTTTTATTTTATAAGTAACTGGACTCGTTTCTAAAATCTCACTTATTTCAAAAATCTCTTTCGTCCAATTTGCTTTGTATTTGTTTGCAAAAGTTTTCTTTGATTTCGTAATTCTCACACGATTTCCAATTTTAAATTTCTTTTTTACATTTTTTCCACTCTTTTTAAATAAATATCTCAGAATTTCATTTTCGTTTCTCGCATCAACTTGAGCAGGTGTCATTCCAATGGATCGATGAACGTCTTGTTTGTTGTACTCGTTAACTAATTCCTGCAGAATATCGATCCAATTTTGATTTCCATTCACCTCGAAACGAATTTTAATTTTCTGATTCAAAGTTCTGTTAAATCTTTCGATGATTGCAGATTTTTCTAAATTTTCCGTGTGATACATTTTAATTTTATACTCGTCTAAAAGTTCTTTGAAAAGTCTATTTTCAAATTCTAAACCTTTGTCCGTGTGAAGGAGTTTAGGAGTAGAATGATTATGAGATTTTACATTTTCCAAAACTCCTTTGAAAGCTTTTGAAACTACCATTCCGTTTTTCTTTTTCAATGGAACTGACCAAACGTACTTTGAAAAAGTATCAATGATATTCAACATGTAACCGAACCCCTGGTTTTCATTCTCGTATTGTTTCATTATAATCAAGTCCGCGGCCCAAAGATCATCTTTTCCATGAGTAACAATTTTCCTTTTCTGAAATTTCTTTCTAACGGGTTTATGTAATTCCTTCGCAAATTCCAACTTTTCGTTTTCAGATAAATTTATAACTTCAGTTTCAGGAACTACGTTAGTTTCCTCATTCGGATTTTTTATGAATTTACTTTTATTAGTTTTACATTTCATACATTTAGCAGCAATTCTCCACCTTCCGTTCACGGTTTGTACAATTTCCGCGTTTATATTTTTTGTTCGTTTTTTGCATTTATGGCAATAAATTTCATCCTCCATGTTTTATTTAAGGAAACTTTTTTTTTAATGGAGTAAACTCCATTAAAAATACACATTCTTACTTTAGTTGTAAAGGCGAATACAAGTCGAGGTTTTTGCAAGGAAGACGTAGAGTATCGGTTCTTTGCATAGATAAGTTCCGAATATTTTCTTTTCTACTTCTCCATTGCTGCCTACTTTTATTTCGTACGAAATTTTGCGGCTCACATGTGAGCCGCAAAAATCTTTAAACAGCCAGACCGAGTATCAGTTCTTTACAGAGATAGGTTTCTGATATATTTTTGCTAGTTTCATTGTCTCCTTTGATCTTCTATGAAATTTTGTTTTGAAACTCTTAAAGAGGGGGAGCGATTCGCTCCCCCTCTTTAACGTTAAAGTCGAATACAAGTCGAGAACATTTAAAAATTTCTTTAAAACACAATTCCTTAAAGAGGGGGGTCGCGAATTACGACCCCCCACTTTAACGTTAAAGTCGAATACAAGTCGAGAACATTTAAAAAAGAGTTTTCAAAACTCTTAAAGTGGGGGGTCGCGAATTACGACCCCCCACTTTAACGTTAAAGTCGAATACAAGTCGAGAACATTTAAAAATTTCTTTAAAACACAATTCCTTAAAGAGGGGGGTCGCGAATTACGACCCCCCACTTTAACGTTAAAGTCGAATACAAGTCGAGAACATTTAAAAAAGAGTTTTCAAAACTCTTAAAGAGGGGGAGCGAATCGCTCCCCCTCTTTAACGTTAAAGTCGAATACAAGTCGAGAACATTTAAAAATTTCTTTTAAAACACAATTCCTTAAAGAGGGGGGGCGAATCGCCCCCCCTCTTTAACGTTAAAGGCAATACGGGGTTTTAAGCAAGTTCTTGTGTTATCGTATTTTTGACTGGATTGTAAACGAAGCTCGAACCACTGACTAAAACAACGTAGCACGTTGTTCCTTCTGAACCACCTGAAGGTGCTGCTACCGCTTTATTGAATTCTACGTGTAAAATGATGTTGCTTTTACCACCGGAAATACTTTTAGGTTGATCCGTTAAATCTATACTGAAAATCGGATAATCTCTGTTGAAAAATTCGGGTTCATGATACGGTAAATTGTCTTGAGAGTTTGTTAACTTTTTGTAATCTAAATACGCGGAATAAGCTAAACAAAAATCATTTTCGTCGAAATCCAAATTGTAATTTTCCTCGGGATATCTTTTTCCACCGACTTCCAACCAGTAATTCCTAACATCTTTATGAACAAATTTAGCATTATCTTTCGTCTGATCATTGAGTACATCGGTTTGAAAAACTATGAAACACCAGAGAGGATTATAAACGTTTCTATAAATGTTAGTTACATCGAACATCAACGTTTTTCCGGAAACGTTTTTATGTTCTATGCATTGCCAACTTTTAAATTGAAGTTGATATGGAATGTTTTTCAAATCTGTAATCAAATTTACTTTAGATTCGTTATCGTATTCAATCACCGGAACTCTCAAAACGAAAGAAGTGATTTCTACTTTTCCATCATGTGGAAGCGGAGTTGCTGTGTCTTTTTTGTATCGAAATATCACGTTATCATCACTATTTCGAATAAAAGTAATTTCAAAACCTCCCTTGAATATTGGAACTGTTAAATCTTTGAAAAATCCTAATCCTAAATCTCCCAAACAACCAACAACACTGAAATTTCCACCTCCGATAGCTTTTGAATTGAACCCCGAATTGATTACGTTTCCATTATAATTTTTTGGACCTGAATGGCATACATAACCTTGAACCGTGCTTGCAATCCCCGGGTTTTCAATTTCATCGACTACGACATTATGTTTTTTCACTTCTATGTTGGAAAATAAGTTTGCAACGAAATTATCAACAAGTCTTACATCCTTGTTTTCACTTTTATATGGTTTCGTAGAATCGGTTGAAACACATTTACCAGAAATGTAATATTCTACATCTTTGCAAATAAATTCGTCATAGAGTTCTATTTTGAAAGTAGTCCTTTTGTTTTCGGCATTTAAATTCAAAGTCGATGAAGGATTGAAAGTTTGGAATTGTTTTCGTACAATACCATCTTGATATTTATCAAAAACCTTTTTAGATTGATGCATTCTTTTATTATAGTAAACATAATTTTTTTTATTTAGGTACTATGAAAAAAAATTTTTTTTATTTAGGTACTATGCAAAAATTTTTTATGAGATTTTCTCATAAAAAAACACAACTCACTGTATTCGTCTTTTCATCGGACCCGTCAGATCCTTACAGAGATAAGTTCCTGATATCTTTTGGTATTTTCGTTTTTGTTGTCTCCTTTGATCTCGTATTAAAGTTTAAAGCCGCGGTCGGAATTCCGACCGCGGCTTTAAACAGAATTTTCACCTTGAGGAGCAGACGGTTTTTGGTTTTCATCAATGTTGTTCATCTTATTTATTATACAAATTATTTACTTTTCAGCAACAAGTAAGCTTTAATATCGTCGAATCGAATCGGTTCGTTATTTCCCGTGGTTGTTGACAATTTTATCATTTTTATTTCTTTCAGTCCTTTTCTTAGTGGAATGAAAACTACTTTCTTTGGTTTTTCCGTGTAAACAGTATTAGGTGGCATTAGTTTCTCTATGAAAGAAACGTGTAATAACTCGTGTTCAACGTGCAAATGGGGATGTTCATCATGATTTGTAAAGCTATATTCCGTAATGTTACAATGCCATTCGACTATGTTGTCAGAAAAAACGAGTTGTTTCGGATTATTCTCTGATACGTAGTTGGTATTCTTTTTAAACAAATTATCGGAACCTAAACAATTTTTCAACTGAAATATATCGCAAAAATTCCCCTCATCCACAATCCTCATGTCCATGGGAAAGTATGCAGCAATTCTGTAAGAATCGACTTTTAAATGCTCGAGATCGAATTTCAAACTATTCGGATTAACTTTCTGTATATCTTTTTGTATTTCTTTCACTTGAGCTTCAGAATACTTTTTCATAGTGTCTTTTTTCACTAACAAACTACTTTGAAAACTGGATAAAATACTAATCAACTTGGCTTTGAATGAACTCACATTGAACGTTCCATCGATTTTATATATTAGATCGTAAATTCCATCAGGAAAAGCAAATCTGTAAGCGAACTCGAAGTTTTTTATCTCAAACGTTTTCCTAGTTGTAAACAACAAAGCCGACATGCCCAACTGATACTCTTTATTCGGATCGAGTGGAATCGGACTCTCAAACCTTAGTGTATCTCCTGAAATTTTTATAAACATTATTTATTATATAATAAATAAAATAAAAAAAAAAATGAATCCAAAATATAACAAAAGCTATATCATAAAACCTACACCGTTTGACCCGATTAGTATGAGAGATGGTTTACTACCACTTCCAATTAGGTGTTTAATAATTGGTACGAGTGGATGTGGAAAAACTACATTGTTGTACAACCTCATTACAGAACCATGGGGTATTCCCTTTGAAAACTTTTATGTTTTTTCTAAATCATTAGAACAAAAAGTTTATAAAGGCTTGAGAAAAGCTTACGAAAAACTAACTGATAAAATTGGAAAGGAAATTGCTCATTTCTATAGTAGCTGTGATGAATTAATCGGTCTAGATGAATGCCAACCGAACAGTTTGATAGTTTTCGATGATTGTGTGAATGAACAACAACAGCAAATTATAAAGGATTACTATGTAAGAGGTAGGCATAAAAACATTTCGTGCATTTATTTGACTCAATCCTATACTAAAGTTGATAAACAGTTGATTAGAAATAACGTGAATTTTCTTTGTATTTTTAAACAGAGCAATGCTTACATTAAAACAATTTATGATGAGTATGTAGGATCGGATTTTACTTTTGAACGGTTTAAAGAAATTTGTGGTGAATGTTGGAAGGATACATTTGGTTTTCTAACGATAGACGCAACACTAAAAAAAGAGAGTGGACGATACGGAAAGAATTTCCAGCTAGAAATAACTAAATAAGCATTAACCAAATGTGTATATAATAGATCTTGATCTATTATATTTTTTATGTACGTTCGGTGAATCGACAAAATTAACGCTTAACGCTCAACGCTTAACGCTTAACGCTTAACGCCTAACGCCTAACGTTCAACGCCTAACGTTCAACGCTTACCGTTCAACGTACGTTTAACGTACGTTCGACGTTTAACGTACGTTCGGTGAATCGTTAAAAAAAACATATATTCTATAATAAATGATTGATGAAACATTAAAAAAATTAGATGCAAAATATAAAAATGCTTCAAAAGGCAAACCAAAAGACAAAAACCAAAAACTTCAAGAAACTGTTGAGAGTAAATCTGAAAAGATAGTTCGAAATACTTTTAGGAAACCTAAAGAAATGACTGTCAATGAAGCCAATAAAATTCGAGAAAAAGAACAAGAGTTGAGACGTGCTTTCCGAGAAGCAAGAGTAGATAAATTTAACGATAGAGAAACTCAGGAAAAGACGTTCGCACCCATCACTGAAAAATTAGTTGAATTGAAAAATGCAGTGAAACAAACTGATGAAGATATAAAGAAGTTGGAAATCGTACCATACACGCAACAGCCAATGACAAGTAGTTCTCCTAGAAAGAAAGTTGTAACTTTTGAACCAACTAACACAATCGAAATAAATCCTACTGAAACCTACGATATTGCTGGCGAAACTATGGCTGAACCAGCTAGTAACGTTCTCTCCTCAATAGTAGACATGGTAGATCTAAATGAGTATCCATCCAGTAGTGTAGGGCCAAAAGGAATTGGTTCAATTGCGAGACTTTACATCAGACAGGGTGATAAACAATTTGGCATCTGGGGAAAAGAGGACAAAATTTACATCGGAGACAAACAAATTCGGGTAAATGAAGACGATCTCATAATTCAAAATGTAAAATATAGAGGAACTCACGGATTATGGTGTTTGTTAACTGATCCTCTAGGACCTGATCCTGATAAATACACTCAAGAGGATTTGAAAACTTACAAGAAAATTCTCATTCAAACGAATTCTTTATACCAAAAGAATGACCCAACTACGGGATTACCAAAGTCAAGTAAGGGGAAAAAGTACAGAGAGTTGATTGCTCCTATTTGGAAGGAATTGAAGGCAGGTAAATCGGGATCTGGATTGATCGAGTATACGGAAAATCCTGTGGAATATAAATACATCGATAATTTACAACAGTTGCAACAGCGTTTGTACTATTTGTACGCACAAGAACGAGCCGGTAATAACAATTTTCACAATGAAAAATTAGGAATTGTAAAGTTTATAAACGATCAGTTGGAAAAAAACTTAGATAATCCCAAAGGAATAGAATATCTGTTGAAAGTTGTCAACAGTTTACCGAAAGGAATCATCAAGAACGGATCTGGAGTTTTAAATACATTGTTGAACAAACTTGATGGTTTCGCACCCGAAATGCATTTACCTGGATACAACTACTGCGGTCCATTTACAAAACTAGATAAACGATTGAAAAGAGGAGATCCGGGAATTAATAAATTGGACGAAGGCTGTAAGCAACACGATATATCTTACAGAGATCATACAGACACCAAAGAAAGATATGTGGCAGATAAAGCACTAGAGGAAGTAGCAAAAGAAAGAATGCACTCGAGTGATGCGAGTTGGAAAGAAAAAGCTGATGCAACTGCAGTGAGAGTTGCAATGAGGAGTAAACGATTCTTTGGTATGGGAGTTCGTTATTAAAAAAAAAAAATTTTTTACTATAATAAATAACTATGATCATGAAAAAGATAGATTTAACCGAAAATCAAATAGCCAAAATACAAGCCGCTTACAAAAAGCGTGGAAGTGTTACAATTCTTTTTACAGCGAAACAAATTTCGGGAAACGGAAAACATAAAATCAGTCTGTGGGAAACTCAATCGAAAGCATTTGAAAAAGCTAAAGAAAAAAAGAAAGGAATTACGTTAACTTTGGATTACGAACAACTACATTTGAATCACACGGGTGGATTCCTACCACTGATATTTGCAGCAATGGGAGCAGCTGGAGCGTTATTAGGTGGAGGTGCAGCAGTAGCAAATTCAGTAATAGACTCGAAACATAAAGCCGCTGAAGAAGCCGAAATAAAACGTCATAATCTCGAGATGGAAAAACTAGCTAAAAATGCAAAAAGTCTAAGTATTGGGGCCGGTTTAAAAAAAAGAAAAAAACGGAAAACTACCAACCCTTGAGTAATTTAGATTTAACTCGTTTCGTGAAAATTTTTAAAATAAAACATTTCCGAGGTGTTTTCATGAAGGATGAACTCCCCGATAGATCTAAACACGTTGAATGTGGAATTATTAATTTGGAAAATTCTTATCAAAATGGTAGTCACTGGACTTGTTATTTTAAAAAATCTGAAAAAGAAAAGTATTATTTCGATTCCTATGGAAACGCATCACCGCCTAAGGAGTTGGTAAAATACTTGGGAAAAAAAAAAATTAAATACAATTCCGAACAAATTCAAAAGTATAACGATCCTCCAATTTGCGGTCATCTGTCTTTGATAGTGTTAAAAGAACTTTCAAACGGAAAAGATTATGAAACTGTTTTAAAAACATGCAAAGAGACATTGAATTCTGAAAAAACTTGGTCTTAGTATAATATTGTTGTTTTAATGGAAAATTTCCATTAAAACGTTTTTATGAGGGGTAAGTTAAAAGGATCTCTCCAATAATAGACAAAAGAAAAAGGTGGTGTCGAATCGACGCCACCTTTAAGAATTGAAAAAATGAGGGGTTAGTTAAAAGAATCTCTTTTCTAATAAAAATGAATGATTCGAAAAATTATATATCCTATAATAAAATGTATGATACGAGAAGGCATTGTGAAAAGTGCAATGTTAGCACTACTTATAAAAATTGGGCTAGACACCTAAAGTCTAAGCGCCATGGAAAAAACGACCCGGACCGGACAATGACTATCAGAAAACCTAGAAAAGCGAAACCTGTATTTGTAAATCCGAGGAAATTGCACAAAGTATTTAATTTTAGTGAAAAAGTATTTGAAAAAAACAGAGAAGCTAGAAAAGCAAAATCTGTATTTGTAATACCGAGGAAATTGCACAAAGTATTTAATTTTAGTGAAAAAGTATTTGAAAAAAGCAAAGAACCGAAAACGGAAGTTGTTGAAAAGGAAACTGCATTTGAATCTAGATTAGTGACTTACAACATTAAAAATACGAAAGGATTTAAAGATGCTTCCAAATTTCTGAACAGTATTGAAAGAACCGCAACAGGTTTAATCAAATGGAAACTTAGAGAAATGAAACTAAAAGTTAATGTAGTTTTAATCGCAGAATTTAAAAAAGGAACTAACAAAAATAACATGGAGTATCAGGAACTCAATTTCAAAACTAAAAACGTAATAATATTGCAGTCGGCAGAAGTTGCAAACTGTTACGATGAAATGAAACAGAAAATTCTAAATGAAATGGAAACGTTCGAAATTAAAGGATCTAATTGGCGACTTCATAAGATCAAGCATTTGGAACTTAACGTTAACAAGTACACTCCTTTGAGAGGATCATCTTACATTGAACTCCCAGCTTTTCTGCAAAGTAGGAAAGCAATTATAAATGTGAAAAATGACGATAATAAATGTTTCCTTTGGTCTGTTCTTTCAGCTTTACATCCAGCTGACCAACATTCGTATAGAGTAGCGAAGTACATAACATGGGAACATGAATTTGATGAAGCGTTGAAAGATATCAGTTTTCCTATGAAACTTACAGACGTAAAAAAGTTTGAGAAAAGAACTGGGATTTCCATAAATGTTTACTGTCTGAATGAAAAAAATACTATAGTTCCCTTGGAAATAACGAAAGAGGAAAAGGAAAAACACGTTGACTTGTTGTACTTGAAAAACGAGAAAACTGAACATTACTGCTGGATCAAAGATCTATGGAAACTGGTTGGTCATAGTCAGCTAACAAAGGATCACAAGAGAAGGTATTTATGTAAAATGTGTTTAAATAGCTTTGGAACTCAGATCAAATTAAACGAACATAAAGAATATTGTGGAGCTCATAAAGCTGTTAAAGTAGAATTACCAGAACCTTATGATAATGTTTTACAATTTGAAAATTATAAACGCTCCATGAAAGTTCCATTCGTTATCTACTCGGACTTTGAAAGTTTGCTTAGAAAACTTCAAACTTGTCAACCTGATGAAACTAAGGCGTTCACTAATAAAATTCAAAAACACGAAGCTAGCAGTTTTTCATATTACATAAAGTATTCCAACGGATATTATAAGCCCCCAGTCGAATATTCTGGTTCGGATTCTCCAAAAGTATTTTATCAGAAACTGAAAGAGGAAGTTTTGCACATTGCTAAGGAATACTACGATAAAATTGTACCCATGAAACCATTGACTGACCAACAGAAACAGGAATTCAAAAATGCTAAAGCTTGTCACATTTGCGAGAGAGGTTTTAACGAATTGCCTCCAATGTTAGAAAAGGAACTCGAGGTGAAGGAAAAAGCTTTGGTCTACTTTCACATGCAAGGAGATGAAAGTAATGCAAAACAAATACAAACGGAATTGAAGGATCTGAAACAAAATATCGATATGAACAAAAGACGTGTGGCTGACCATGACCATTTGTCAGGAGAATTTAGAGGTGCTGCCCATTCTCTGTGTAATTTGGAGTACCAATGCCCGAGATTCGTACCAGTATTTTTCCACAACCTGGCTGGTTACGATGCTCACCTATTCGCGAAACAACTCGGAGAGGATGAAGGGGAAATACGGTTGATTCCAAACACCGAGGAAAAGTACATTTCATTCTCAAAGATTCTCAGGTACGACTCTGGAAATTTTGATAAGAAAGGAAACCCAGTAATGAATAAAATTGAAATAAGGTTCATCGACTCTTTCAAATTTCTAGCAAGCTCTTTGGAAAAACTAGTAGGAAATTTAACTAAAGATCAATTTAAGGAATTAGAGAAACATTTTGGAACAGAGAACTTGGAACTGATGACAAGGAAACTAGCTTACCCGTATGAGTACATGGATAGGCCGGAAAGGTACGATGAAACCTGTTTACCACCTATAGAGGAATTTTACAGTAGCTTAAACAAACAAGGAGTAAAAGAGTCCGAGTACAGAAATGCGCAGGAGATTTGGGATAGATTTGGAATAAAAAACATGAGAGAATTCACTATGCATTACAACAAATGTGATGTCTTACTTCTCGCAGATGTAATGGAAAACTTTAGAGATATTTCCCTTAAAACTTACAAACTGGATCCAGCATTTTATTACACGACACCTGGATTTGCATGGGATTGTATGTTGAAAATGACAAAAGTGAAATTGGAATTGTTGACTGATTACAATAAAATTCTAATGACAGAAAAAGGAATTCGAGGAGGTATATCGCAATGTAGTAACAGACACGCGAAAGCAAACAACAAGTACATGGCTGATAAATACGACCCAACTAAACCTTCCAACTATATAATGTATCTTGACGCAAACAACTTGTACGGATGGGCTATGTCTCAGCACATGCCATACGGAGGTTTTAAATGGGTAGAGAACTTGGAAAATTTAGATGTTGAAAATATAAGTGATGAGTCTCCTAAAGGTTATTTTCTGGAAGTTGACTTGGAATATCCTAAGAAACTGCACGATTTACACTCAGATCTACCACTTGCACCGGAAAACAGGATTGGAAATACAAAATTACCTAAATTAATGACAACTTTGTACGACAAAGATAAATACGTTTTACACTACAGGAATTTGAAACAGTGTCTGAGCATGGGAATGAAACTAAAGAAAGTACACAGAGCACTGAAGTTTGATCAATCGGATTGGTTGAAAGTGTACATTGACTTCAACACGGAACTGAGAACGAAAGCGAAAAATGATTTTGAAAAGGACTTTTTTAAATTGATGAACAACAGTGTATTCGGAAAAACGATGGAAAATATCAGGGGAAGAGTCGATATTAAATTATGTTCAAATGGAAAGAAACTGGAATCGTTGATAGCAAAACCCACTTTTGATCGTAGAACGATATTCACGGAAAACTTAGCAGCAGTTCACATGAAAAAGACCAAAATTCTTTTCAACAAACCCATCTACATTGGCATGAGCATTCTGGAAATTTCTAAAACTCTAATGTACGACTTTTATTATAACACAATTAAAAAACAATACGGAGAAAATGTTAAATTAATGTACTGTGACACGGACAGTCTGATCATGGACATAAAGATTGAGGATGTTTACGCAGACATTAAAAACATCA
Organism: Leptopterna dolabrata; assembly: GCA_954871275.1. Lineage (NCBI taxonomy): Eukaryota > Metazoa > Arthropoda > Insecta > Hemiptera > Miridae > Leptopterna > Leptopterna dolabrata. The sequence goes on from OX940976.1 coordinate 39,833,381, forward strand.
TTCTCGATCAATTTGATACATCCGATTATCCGAAAGAAAATGTGTATGGAATTCCACAGGTGAACAAGAAAGTACTTGGAAAATTCAAAGATGAAATGAGCGGAAAAGTAATGGAGGAATTTGTTGGACTAAGATCGAAACTTTACGCACACAAAACGTTCGAGAATCAAAAAGAAACAAAGAAAGCGAAAGGGATAAAGAAAAACGTAGTTGAACAGGACATTAAATTCAATGATTTCAAAGAATGTCTGTTGACCAAGAAACCAATCTACAAAACACAAATGATGTTCAGATCAAACAAGCATGATATTTATACTATTGAACAGAACAAGAAAGCGCTTAGTGCCTACGATGATAAAAGGTATATTCTAGAAAATGGTATGGATACTCTTGCTTGGGGACATCATACAATTGGAATAGAAAAAGAAAATTTCTTAGATCATCTGAAGGAACTTACGAAAACGCAAAACGAGAAAGAAAATGGAAAATGAAATAGACGACCAGGTAGGACTAAATTATAATTTTTATAGGAGATCCCCTATAAAAACGATTTTTTTCTTAAAATAATATATATGTGTCTCTCCCATTGTACACTAAACGAACATCATGTTCGAGTAGATATAAGAAATCGGATTTTTCAAAAGTGAGTGCATATCTTTCAGGTAAGAACACTCTAAATTCTCCCAAGTTGGCAATTACACTCTCAGAGTTTTCCCGGGAGTATTTCGTTTTAACGAACTCAAAACTTAGAACCTTGTACGGTTTTCCTTTTTCTAGTTCTGAGAGTTTATTTGTGGAGCTTTCAAAATTAAATTTTTTCAATAGCTGTTCCTTATTCATTTTTATTATAGAATACATTCTTTTAACTTACCCCCCAAATGAAAAAAAGTCACTGGTTTTGATGTTTTGTGTTAGAAAATTTTTACCAGGAATTTAAGTCGCTAAATGAAAAAGTCACTGGTTCTGATGTTTTGTGTTGAAAAATGTGTTCTGATGTTTTGTGTTGAAAAGTTTTATCAGGGGTTTAACAGAAAAGCATTTTTAACAGAGTTTAGCACAAAAGCAGTTGTAACAGAGATTGAAGTCAGAAGCATTTTTAACAGAGATTGAAGTCGGTGGCCCAGGATGAATATTCCTATACTACTTATATATATATATATATATATATATATATATATATATATATATATATATGTGTGTGTGTGTGTGTGTGTGTGTGTGTGTGTGTGTGTGTGTGTGTGTGTGTGTGTGTGTGTGTGTGTGTGTGTGTGTGTGTGTGTGTGTGTGTGTGTGTGTGTGTGTGTGTGTGTGTGTGTGTGTGTGTGTGTGTGTGCGTGTGTGTGTGCGTGTTGGGGAATGGTTGTTCTAGACAGGTTATTGTATATGAGTAGGATGACTTACGCATCTAACAGTAATCTCTACGCATCAGCTTCAGTTCGTGTTACGTCATTTGTCTAACGTTTTATGTACCTAGTTATGTTATGCAGTTTCGTTCGTTTCAAATCATAAAATCACTCTTCTTCAACATTTTGGATACAGATGGTGCGAAAATTATAAAAAAATACGGACATCGCCAACTTGACGACATGGAACAAGCTCTGAGGTCTCTAGGCAATAATGGACTTTAAAAAATTGAGAATAACTCGAAATGATGACAGCTCCAAGGAGGCTGAAGTAGGTTCTACTTGGGGTTCCCATCAAGAACAAAATATACTTCAGTAAAATGACGTAACTTTCCTATTTAACTAAGTTATTTTAACATCTAATGATGTTCTTAGGTTCCTATTTTAATCATTATAACTACTATTCAGGCAACTAGTCCTGTTTCAATAAAAAAAATTTCAATTTAATTTTATCGAATTCTTGATTACTCTGGTTCTTCTTACACAGGAAGAAGCTGAAGTGCATTAGATTCGACAGCAAAACTATCCTACTTGATTGAAAAACTTAGTCAAAGCAACACCATACCTTCCGGAGGAGTCCGTCGTCACCAGCGGAAATAACTCCTTAGATTTAATAACCTCAGCATCAGTCATATGTGCCCCATCACATGGTCATAAGTGCCCCACCTGTAGTGCACTTCTGGCGAATTGAGGAAACATTTGGGTACGACGAAAAAAGGTTCAACAAGTCCCCTAACAAATAAACTTACGGTGTGGTCAAATAGTAGCTTTGGAGATGCAGGGGAAATGAAGCATATTATTTTTAACAAAACTGGAAAGCTCCGCATTTATTACGTTCAAAAATGGCCATATGTGCCCCAGTCTCCCCTCCCCTACGTTAACAAGGATCATTCGTCCTTCAAGCACGATCTGGCTACCTTACCATTCTCTTCGTTCCCCACCAATCCAGCATGATCTCCCTCCCACGTTAGCAGTCTTGTGCTTGAATGGTTGAATGTACATATACGTTGAACAATGGAAGTTAACCCTCCTTATAATATACATTATAGTCTATATTAAAGTCAAAATTTTTAAGAACATGATAAATTATAAAATCAACGTACCTTTTCAAGGTGCGTGTCGGAAAGGCGGGGGTGCGAAATATGGCGGGACCTCTGCCCCAATATGACTCTTCCCTTTGGGGTCAGCTGAACCCCATTGAGAGTGCATTCCGCCCGCAACTTTTCCTCTTCACCACCTGCAACACGGAACCAAAATTATGAATAACCAAAATTATAAACATTTACCTTAGATGACCGATGATGAGGTGGCTCGAGACGAAGAGATACAGTTTTAATGGGGGGGATATTGCTTAGATATATAATTTTGTATATTTTTTATGTATTAATTTTGTGTTAAGTACTTATACGAGTTTTCGGGGGTCCAAAAACGTTAAATGTCATGCATAGCTAGAAGTCACCAAAATTTACTCATATGGATGTTCTTCATGAAGGGAAGATTTTTACAGACTTCAAAAAAGGAGGAGGATTCAACCTGTTTCTATGCCCCCGCCCCCGCTTCACGTTTTAAAAAATATGTTTTTCCAGCGATTATTCCGAAACTACTGGACCGATTTCGATTAATCTTTTTTCAAATGAAAGAGGATCATCCCCCGGTGATCCCATTCTAGTTTTTTAAGTTGAATAAAGTACTACAGGGCTGAAATAGGCCAGTTATATTCTTTGATTTCTGGAGCTTTGACAGACAATGCACTATTTGACGACAGAAAATAGCCCGCCTAAGACTGTGGATGCCCCAGTAATGATGATATCAGTACTTGATAGCACGAGGTATATTCCTAAAATATATCGCACAAAAAATAAGAAAATACCTACTTTTTTTTAACAAAAAACAAAACCGACTTCAAAAAAAGCTGTATAAAACTAGAAAGTAAAGAATAATTTGTATGCTGAACAAACGTGCATAATTATACATAATTTTATTCAAAGCCAATACAACACAAGTTTTGAAGTGCTCGCCAAATTATAACTGAAAGTCCCACTCACAGTCTTCATATTGTATCCCTTGGTTTTCACATATATATTATTTTAGTTGAAATTTGGCACCGACTTCAAAAATTTTGTCGTACTGGCTTTGCATAAATTTTGTAGGTACATCAGCATAAAAATTGCTTTTAATTTTTAATTAATTTGAAAAATAAAAATTACTTTTACTTTTTAGTTTTATAGTGACAGCTTTTTAAGAAGTCAGTTTTGTTTTTAAGAAAAAATTGTATAATAGAATGCAGTTTTTCCTAAACCCATCTAGATCAAGAATCACTAAACATGAAGGGCCTTCTCCATTGGCATTTCGTCCCATCGAACAATGCTGAGCGCACCAAACAATTGAATAAGTGAAAAACCGCGGCGCTGGATCCGCCGAACCTGCTCCAGGGGAAACGTAGGTAACTCATTATATTTTGCTGATGGCCGGCCTGGGGGAGTCATGTGGTAGGGCGGAGGCTTTATAAGGGCAGATGGGGGGGGGGGAGCAGAAACACGACCCATATCCCGCCATCGACAACCACATCCCAAGGCTATTCCACAACACAATAGTGCCGGAGAGAAAATGTCCCAATACGCGCTGGACGGTTTGATTGCACTCCAGTGAGAACTCGACTCCAGCGCCCGATAGACGATTCGAAGCAGAACCGTTGGGACCTGGGAACACTAAAACCGTACGGAAATAGCCTCAGCGGTAGGGGCCGAACAGGAATGAGGTTATTACTAACGGAGTAAGAAATAATAGGTCGGGGGAATTTTCATCGCCAATTTCCACGGTAGGCACCGAGAACTATTTTAATCAGAGGGCCGGAAAAATAAAAGGGGCACGAATAGGATAAAGACACTTGAACAATATATATAATTCCGACAGCTATTATTCCACCAACCCTGGAAAACGATCACAGAGAATTTCTGACAACACGTTATTGAAAAACGCTGCAAATTATTACACGGTTTATTATTTACCTGTATAGTGTAGATCACTGTTTTCTGTGGTCAATACCCTCGTGCTTCTCACACGAGCCCTAACTCGAGTTCTGGAGCTAGCGAGGCCATCACGTTTCATAAATATTCCGTGGAATCGAGAATTCTATCATTAATTGAACCAAGGTTTTTCGGTGCAAAAGAACGGCTGTACGTACAATGCTCCGAGTGGTCTCAGAACATTCTCTAGTTCGAGATCAGTTTAAAAACGTTAAAAAAATAAAATAAAAACCATAATCTTCTATTGAAAGTTTTTGAACTACAGCTACAGGGAAATTTCTACCCCTATTTTTCACCCCTTAGAAATCACTGACACCGAGCTTCGCGGACCACCTAGACTCCAAATGAGAACTACAAACCAAATTTAATTAATTTTGGTTCATGGAAACCAAGGAAAATGCGAAGTAAGGCGGAACCACAGAATTTTTTTTATTCCATTTTCAGATTCTACGTACCTTGAAACGGAAACCATCAAATTTTTAATAAAAGAAAAAAAATTTTCATGCTCGATTCCAATGGTTCGTTATTGGAGGTAATATACCAAAAAATAGTCCTTCTGGTCAATTTTTCAATAAATTCAAAAGTCACAGATACAAAAACGGTGCAAATTGTTGCACGACGGTTTATTATTTTCCTCTATAAGACGCGCAGATCACTGAATTCATATTAGCGTCAGATTTAGATGTAGTAGGGTCGTTTTTTGCGGTAGATACCCACGCACACAACAAAAAATCCACCGGAGTCGAATTATGAGCTCTCTAACTGTCGACAATTACAGTGACACAAATATGAATTTTTTCACCGCCCCCATTCCTGTAACGAGCCCTTTCGGCTCCACGGACCCCCCCCCAACATTTTTGAAATTCTGATGGTCGTTCAATCTAAGTGTAGGGATCCTCGACACGTTCCCAAATTTTCACCTAGTTTGGATGATTCGTTTGGCCGTGAGTAGCAAACACGCACCAATCAACAAATTTTACCTATTGGTAACCATCCTTCTTCAAATGAAATAATATCACGGAACAAAAAACTCGATTTCATGAAGTCATGCGTTATTATAATCAATTTCTCTATCAGTGGTAACTGGACTGGAGTTATGCACATCGTATGACCACACTCATATTCACAAATATTCTCGGTCCAAACTTCAGGGTTTTATCGTGAACGAATGACTGGACGTAAATGCTCCCGGTGGTATCAGAAAACTCTAAAATTCGTAATCAATTTAAAAACGTCATAAAAATCATAGGTACCCTTCTGTTTTCAAAATTTCAACCCCTATTTTTCACCCCATAGAGATGAGTGACAGCCGAGCTTCGAGGACCAACTAGTCCCTAGATGGGACCTGAATACCAAATTTCATCAATTTCGGTCCATGGCGAAGTACGGCATATACAGCAATATGAGGTGGAATCGAAGGGCTGAAAGTTTATTTGAGCAGCTGAATAAAATCGATGGCTGTTTGTTGGGATCGAATTAGCTGTTAGGAAGTGGGTATCAAGTCAGAGGAAGAAAAAAAAATAGGACTTTAGAAGGTATTATTACATACGATGTATGTACATACGACCATGTAGGTGCACACAGTATTATGAAGTTGCTGTTCGATGCTATCCCAAGGATTCATCATTACTAAAAATAGTGCAGGTATCGATAATCCGCTGATCTCGAGTATTCCATAAATAACAACGATGGACTGTTACGGAGGACTTCGAAGATATTTAGAAACGGATGTTAACATCGAATGTACTTACTCCAATATCAGCCTCGAGTAGAAAATTGCAGGTGTTAAAAACGACGCCCTGCAACAACAGTTTTCACTTTTCGAGTGATAATTGGTCTTTTCTCTGCAAGACACGTTCAGCACAAGAAGGTACTTATTTAACTTGAGCAACAACCGGTGACACTTGTACAAATAATTCAAAGGCAAGACAAACTAAAAGTAATAAGCCCGTCGTAATGTCGACTCTCACTCTTCTGAGAGCCCGACCAGAAAAAAAGCGTTTATAAATAGGATGAGAACCCCAGAGGAATGAGAACGTTTACAGAAGTTCAATTCAACGGAAAAGGACTAAAGAGTAAGCAATATAGAGGGCAGGATAGCAAGAGGAAGGTTTGCTCTTACTAATGAGGTGGACGTTCCAGACAATTAATTATTGGAGTCGCAGCAGAAGCAACAACTCAGGACAGTAAGTTAGATGTTCTTACATTTTCGAAGTCCAATGTCTCCCTACTATTATTATTCTAGTATTACTAGAGTATTTAGTGGCCCTATTCTCGAGCACTCTACTTCGCGAATCTCAAACTGTAGTGGACGCATAATTGCAGGGAGAAACAGGTCTACAGTCGGAACAGGAAACAGGCGGAGTTGTCGACCGCGTACTCAGCAATATTGCCCTAGACCAGGGGTCGGCAACCCTGTGCCCGCGAACGTTCTGAACCTTTTAGATTGGAAAAAATATAAGAAAAAGCATACACAACGTGCATATATCAATTGAATAATATATATTTTATTATAATTAACAAAATTATAATAATTGTCGTGATTCCCTCTCAGAAACCACTCCTGTAAATATCATACGATTTTATCAAATAAACGCGGAGAACGCCGAGCCGGGGTTTTCCCCAACCGCCATCGGCCTCAACCGACTTTAAAGCAGGGTTCACATCCATCCGGAGCCGTCTGGAAATACGGATAGGGGAAGCTAGTGAAAAGCAGTGGAAGGGATGGAGGGGAATCGCGGAAGTTCATAACCATCCGAAATTTTGGCTGACAACTCGTTTCCCGCGCTTCCTCCCACAGCTGTTTCGGTTGCCGACGCCATTCTGTATGCGCAGTAGTGAACTGCGCAGATGCGGAGCGGAAAATATCTGAAAAATCAGATGCGTACAGTTCGCTTCAAAAGTGCTTCTCCGGAAAGAATATTCCCCCCTCCCCAGCTGATGTCCAACCAATCAGCTGCTCGTACGCACTTTCCGGATAGCTTTCCGGATGGATGTGAACCCTGCTTTACGGTCGATTATGGACCGGGGAAGGATGAGAAAGTCCCTGTAAATACTCGCCCGTCTGGCCCACTTCAGCATTCGACGATCTGACCCCCGACTTGCGACTTCTCTCTCAAAACTCTCTCTCTCCCTGTCGAATCCCTCTCTCTCTCCCAACACCTGAAAAGATCCCCTGCCGTTGGTGAAAATGGGGGGGGGGGGGAGCACACCCTAAAAGATCTCCTGCTGATGGTGAAAACCGCGGGGAGCACACCCTAAAAGATTTCCAGCTGTTGGTGAAAACGCGGGGAGCACGCCCTCAAAAGATCTCCTGCTGTTGCTGGACACCGCGGGGAGCATGTTCCTAAAAGATCTCCTGCTGTTGGTGAAAACCGTGGGGAACACACCGACCAAAAAGACTCCTGCTGTTGGTGCAAACCGCGGAGAGTAAGTCCACACATCCCATAGGAGCCCGTCCTCTCACTCTTCTCCTACTCCACTCTCTTCCGCTCCGCTCTTCTGTCGTGAAGTAACTCACGACTCTCTGGTGACCCCTAATCTCCATCCAACAATTCGTGAGAGGCACAAAACACCTCTCACGTAATAGTTGACACCACTTGCCTCTCACGGAAATCATATTAGAATTATTTGAAAGAAAAGAATAAATTAACTAGGTAGGTACCTACTCAATTCATTCGGGATTAAATCTCTCATAATCGGATTGATTTAAATAAAATCCACCTCCAACACTCGAAGTGATAGGCACAGAAATGAAAGAAGCGATGAAGTTACCCATAAACATGGGGCCACCGGCTGCGTGCGAACATTGTTGATGCTGCTGAAGCAAATAGAGAAATAGAAATACTCAAGCTCCAGAACGGTTTAACGCTGAAAGCTTGTTATACAACAGACAACTGTATATCTTTCTGGAAACTTGTTGACAGCTTGAAGTTTCCATTGTTAAAGACCGGAGCAATAGAAATAAAATCTTTTTCGGATCCACATATTTGTGCGAGTCAGTTTTCATCTGTAAAAATTCAGAAAACAAGTTCAGAGCTCGCTTGCTTGACATTAACATTAACGACGGCTTGCGAGCAGCAGCAACAAATTATGAACCAGGCGTCAAAAATATACTAATGACATCCAGTTTCAAGTGTCCCATTGACTCAAGTTCATTATAATCCTTTTCCAAATAATTTTGTTTTTAATGATAGGTAATAATAATATTTTTGTGAGTGAATGAACTGTCCTCATCTCTTTTGTTTAGACCTCTTCCAGTCAAATAATTTATTCCAATATAAATTTCAGGTGTAGTTACCTACCTATAATATTAAAGGAATTGAAAAAAAATCAGAGGAATGGTGAAGGGGGGGGGGGGGGGGGGGGGGGCAGTGCGCTCGTTGACACGATCTGAACGAAGTGAAGAGCCCCATCAAGCGCCAGGTTGCCTACCCCTGCCTAGACTGTAGGAGTAGTGGGATCACTATGAACACTATGAACTATTTTAAACAAATCAGGTCAACCTCAATTAGTAAGATCATGGGCAATACTTGAAAATTAAGCATCTGGTGACAACTAGGTAGAGTAACACAAGTATATAGGTAACCGAATTTCCCAATTTACTGACATTTCCCTGACAAAAACCACATTCTACTGAGAATACGCAAAAATGTCATGTTCACTTATAAGAGAAAAAAACCTTCAAATTAGGTATGACTCGACGGTTTATTATTTACCTGTTAACTGCCTAAGTCAGTACAACAAGAGGCACACTGGAAGGCAGCAAAGCTGATCCTCAGGTACCTAAAGGGCACAGTTGAGATGAAGTTGACCTATAGGGTAGCCCCTGATAGCGTTCGCAAATGCGGACTGGGGCAATTGCTCGAGTGACCGCAGATCATTCAGTGGGACGGTTTTCATGATGTCAGGAGGTGCCATTACGTGGGAGTCAAGAAAGCAGCGAACCAAACACCGAACCGAAGCTGAATATTATGCTTCAACTGATGCTATCAAAGAAGCACTTTACTCGAAATACTTCGCCAGTCTCGGACATCCAATTGAGGGGGTGCTGGTGGTGAAAAATGGCAACCAAGGCGCACTGGACTTACTCGTAAATCCCACGCATCATGAAAGGACGAAATACATTGCAATACGACAGGCATTCATCCGAGAAGCCATTGAAAATAAAATGGTCCAGGTGGAATACATGCCTACAGAAAATTGCCAGTGCACTTCCTGACGAAGTCTACGTCCCGCTTGAAGCATCAGGCATGTTCCCAGGCACTAGGCCTCGCGACGCTCACTTGAGGGGGCGTATTAGGAAATCAAGTTCCGGTCGGGTTGACGCACTAAAACACTTGTTGAATTCTCCATGCATGTGCTAGGACGTTGATTAGTAAAATATGTTTTTCATTCGATTGTGTTCCAGCATCTAATTTATCAACATAGTTAATAAATACGTCTAAACAGCGCTCTGCAACACCACCTGCGTAGACCACTGTTTTCTGTAGTCAATCCTACCCTCGCGTCCCCCCGGGGGAAAGTCCTAAATCGATTACTGGAACCGGCAGGGCATTGCGGTTACATAAATATGAGGTGGATTCAAGAATTCAATCAATAATTATAATTTTGTTGTTGTTATTCATGAAGCATAACGTTTGTTCAAGTTAAAAAAGTACCCATCAACAGTCCAAAAGAGCCATCATTCTTCAAATGAAAAAGAGTAACATCACTGAACAACCAACTCGACGTCACACAGCCATCCGTGATTATAATCAGGCGTTCCCTAGCAATGATATCTGGGCCGGTTATACCGTTTCATCCATGATCATGTTGACAAAGCTTTCCGGTACAAACGAAAGGCTGGCTGGTCGTACAAAGCTCCATGTAGTCTCAAAAAACGCCGCAAATTAATACAAAACGGTTTATTATTTGCCTGTATAGATGCCCCTTCTCTCTATATCACTGTTTTCTGTGGTCAATACCTACCCTCGACCACACCCAGGAAAGCCCTAAATGGAGTACTGGAGCCGGCTCGAGAATTAAAGTTTCTTAGAAATGCGCGGGATTCAGTAATTCTATAATTAATTATTTGCAGTTATTCATGAAGCATAAGGTAAATGATAAAACGTTGTGTAATAAACCGTTGTGCAATAATTTACCTGTATAGATAGACCTTAAAACGTTTAAAAAACCATACATTGTTTTTGAGCTACAGCGTTCTGAATATGTCAACCCCTATTTTTCACCCCTCAGAGATGACTGACAGTAACGCCGAGCTTCGTGGACCAACTACTTAGACCCCAAACGGGACCTACAAACCAAATTGTATTAATTTTGGTTCATGGTAACTAAGAAAATTGCGAAGTACGGCGTATGACGTACTACGGACGGACAGAAATTTTGGTTCATTAGTTTCAATAATGAACCTCTGGAGTCGAGCATGAAAAAACAAAATTTTAACCCCTCCCCCCCCCCCCATCAAAATTTGATGGTTTACGCAAGGTACGTCGGAACCGAAAATCTAATGAAACTTCTCACTTTTCTTAGTTACCATGAAGCAAAATTAATAAAACTGGGTTTGTAGGTCCAGTGTGGGGTCTAGTTGGTCCACGAAGCTCGGCGTTACTTTCAGTAATCTCTAAGGGGTGAAAAATAGGGGTTAAAATTTTCAGAACGCCGCAGGTCGAAAACTTTCAACAGAAGGGTATGATTTATTTTACGTTTTTAAATTGATCTTGAACTAAAGAATTTTTTGAGACCACCCGGAGCATTGTACGACCAGCCGTTCGTTTGCACCGAAAAGCTTCGTCAACATGACAGCGAAGAAAAGTTATGAATCCGGCCCAGATAATATCACCTGATGGCTAGCTAGCTAAATGAAGGATGGCTGTATGAAGTCGACTTGGTTGTTTTGTGATATTATTTCATTTTAAAAATGATGGATCTTGGATTTTGTTGGCAGGTACTTTTGCAACGTGACAAACGTTGAACTATTATTGGGTAAATTATTACACAACGGTAATTTATTACACAACAATATATTATTTCACAACGGTTTATTATACCTACTATCTACGCGGAAGGGGCATCTACACAGGTCAATTATTACACAATGGTTTATTATTCACCCTATCCTTCATGAATAACTACGAATAATTAATTAAAGATTGAATCCCGCGCATTTGTACGAGTATTCAACTTTAATTCCCGGGTCGGCTCCAGTACTCCATTTAGGGTTTTCCTGGGGGCAGCTCGAGGGTCCTGATCATAGAAAGCAGGATCTACGCAGAAGGGGCATCTAGACAGGTAAATAATAAACCACTGTGTAATTTTTTTATTATATTTTTGGATTCTCCATGCCTTGAAACGTAAACCATCAAATTTTGAGGGGGCTTAGTTTTTTTAATGCTCGATTCCAAAGGTTCATTATTGGCAATAATAAACCAAAAGTCTTCAGTTTAAGATCAATTTAAAAACGTACCCAGAATACCGTTCTATTGACAGTTTTCAAGCTACGGCGTTGCTGAAAATGTCAACCCCATTTTTCGCCCCCAGATGAATGATAGTAACGCCAAGCTTCGCGGACCAACTAGACCCCCAAATGGGTCGTACAAACCAAATTTCATTCATTTCAGCTCATGGCAACTAAGAAAAATTCAAACTACGGCGTACGGCGGATGGACATAAATTTATTATATTTTCGGATTCTATATACCTTGAAACGGAAACCATCAAATTTAGAGGGGGGGTTAAAAAAACATTTTCGTGCTCGATTCCAAAGGATAATTATTTTAAAAATAATAGTTAGGTAATATAAAGGCGATTCATTGCGGTACCATCCTATGAAGGGTGTCCTACAATCGCCCTCACCCTCAAATCGGGTTTTGTCAAAAGGCAAACTCCACCCCTAGTGAGACGGAGCTGATCCTAAAAACTAAGTTCTTACGTGCAATGAGTCGCGTACACTGCATCTGAAAATTTAGAAAGAGAGTCCGTTCTGCAAATTGCATTGTCACGCTCGAAACACTCATTAGAAAAAGTCAAGAGATATATGACGAAGGGGAGGGGGAATCCTCAATTCGCATTCAAGCATATCACAGCTACTTGTAGTACTGGCTGGGGTAATGCCTTTTACCATTATCATGATTTTCACATACTTTTCCCGGACTAAACCCTACGCAAACATTTCCCAGACGCTTCCAAGATTTGAAGGTGGGCGTCAACATAGTTTAAATATCGCTGCTCTCCAGTCGGAATCTGATCTTCCCCGTATATGGGTTCGTATAAACATTAAGGTCGCAAATCAAAATGTAATTTCTCTGTAACATCATTATGTTACCGATGTTATGTTACAGAGATTTTGTTAGCTAGTCAGCTATTGTTAGTAAAGAAGACCCACATCGTCGGGTGTAAGATAGGATTTTTATTTCAACAGTCGCCGGGGACCTAGTCTAAATAACGTCATAGTGAATTAACTGAGCTGTGTACCAGCGGCATTACCACTTGTTTAGACAAGGCCCGTACATTATATGAATTTTAATAACCTCGCGCGCAGGAAAGACGTTGGCGTCACCTACCTAGCCTACCTAAAGAGCGAGGATGTAAAATACGGTGGTGGAGAGTTAGCAAGTTAAATACAATTCATGAACCTGCTCCTGAGATAAGCGCGGCTATTTGGTATTCAGAAAATTAACACTGCCTATTCTAGCTCTTCCTTTACATGGTTAAAAACTTCTATTTTAAAATACGAAATGAAGATAATCAACAGAAAGTATTCAAGCGCCTAAAGGTACTCAAGAATACAAGATACGAAACAGTAGCACTCTGAATGGAAAGTACATCTCACCCAGCTATTTATACACAGCAATTTAATAATTATGTTGTGGTCATTATGGGAAGGCTAAAAAGGTGGGAATATCAAGCTGGGCCCAATTTGAATACAAATTATGGAATATGCCAAGGGTATTCAACCTTGGAATCTGCAACCATCAGCACTGCAATAAATCTGAAGGGGGAAGCTAGAAAGCCACAATTGCAATCAAATAAATACATCTACCAATAGCCCGATAGTGAATGAAGGCTTACTGAGATTTCAGAAATTGAACAGTTATTGAACCTAAGATGTTTGATTGGAATAAAATTAGGGAATTATGTCGGAGATACTCCAACTTGGAATTAGTGGTCAACAGAATTGCAAAAACCTAACCATAGGGGGGAAGGGTGGAGGGATACAGTATAAATCGTAATAACAGCCAACCTGGATGATCCAACTGAATCGAACTTGAGGAATATGTCGGGTACGCAGCACACCCCGAAATCTCCAGTGAACTGCATTGAATAGTCAGACCATGCGAAGAAAGGAGATAACAAACGTTCGGAGTAGGTACATAAGTACCTATACGGTCACTGAAATTATGAAAATCAAACGTCGTGTCGAGGAGAAGTGTCCACCGGGGCCGTGTCAATCGCAGTGGGGAGCGATATAAACATACCAAATTGAGTTTCCTATTGCAAAGGAACTTCAGTAATAATCGTGAATAATAAATATGAAAATATAGAAACCCGAGTGTTGATTTTCATAATGGGACAGAGGGGTTGAATGTTTAATTACGAGTAAATTGAATCATGGACGCTGAGGAAGAATCTTACTTTTTCCGACAATTTTTAAACTGCGGATTGAAAAAAGGAGATCCATAATGAGATGTGGATTGGATATTTATTTGCCTTGAAATTGCTTACATATTTCTGAGGGAAAGAAGGGCCTATATATATGCAACTGGTAGAACACCAGCCTTTTAGCCATGAACTGACGTGAATAGAATAGCACTAAAAAAAATAAAAGAATACAAAAGAAAACCATGAAATTCTCATGAAAAAAATATATTAGAGAGCTTATCAAGATTAATGGAACTTCACATTTTTGGTACCTTGGGATTTTGGCAAATGAAACGTGGTGGTTCGGCTTTATGGGAAAATATACCAAAATTCACAACCCATACGTTACCGATGACCAAAATTATACAAACTGCAACGCTAGGTCATCTAACTAGTGACTACCAAACATTTTCACTCTATGATAATTGAATTCTGGAATCAATGTCACTGATATGATGTACTTACAGAAGAAATGAGGAAGAAAGGAAGAATTAAAAACATCAAAGAAGCAGAGTCAGTTGGATGAATTGTTCCAAATAACATTGGAGTTCTAAACACTGCGTAAGTGAAAACTGAAATCCACGAAACTAAAAGGAGGTTGAGAATTGGACTGGATTGAACTGAAACATCTTTTGATTTTTCGGCTCACTGCTCTTTTAAATCAAAGCATTGATTGGATGGAATGGTGAGAGAGAGAGAGAGTGGATCAAGTTAGATCGTTAAGGAAAACGTTTTCGTGGTGGTGAGGTCAAAAAAGGATATGGCTGTAGCGGGAAATCTCCGAAAGGACTCTTTATCGGGAAAAAAGAGATTCTCTTAAAGAAAACCAACAAAAATCAGCCATGATATTCAAAACAAGGTTTCATGAAAAATAAGCCAAATCTACGATTAGTTTGTGCGCCATGCTCTTCCCCTGGAAATGGGAAAGTTGAAAACGGCAGATGAATAATGGATCATCTGATGGGCCGAACTTATGGAACAATACCTTTTCGCTAAATAATATACACAAAAAATGATATATGTCAGCGTGTGAGAGACGGTTGCATCTTATACGCAAATTATTCCACCTTCATGACCGCTAAAAAGGACAAAGAAATACTGGAGATGAGATCATTTCTACAGGTTCAGATGACCGTGGAGTGGTTCATGGCTAATAATTTCAAAGTAAGTATTTCTAAGTATTTAAATGAGGTAGGTATCAATTATCCAGGGGTCTTTTAATTATGATACGTCTAGTCGGATACGAAATCATAAGTACTGCGGTCTCAACCTATGGGGTGGCTGTTTTGGTGTGCAGTGAGTCCGCCAACTCTAGGAAGGCCTTACCAAAGTACCGGTAGTGCTAAATGCAGAGCCCACGTATGGCCACCAAACAATAAGGACTATTGACAATCTACGGCTTGTACATACTGCAATGCGTTGAATACACACGTGGAAATGTGGACATGTTGTTGTTGCCATCGCCTGGATTGAGAACTCCCGCTCTGTCGTTTTACTGGATCAAAAAGCCGACACCATTACCAGGGTATCGGCATTGCCCACCATATTCCAGCAAACTCAGCCGAGAAGAAGATCCATTTGAAGTCATCAAGAGAGGGCTTCGTGGAGAAGGCTGCATACACTATTCAGATATTTTCGAAATGATATATTATACTCTTACTCGAATTTGTTTCCTTTGGGACTGGGCACTACCACTATGAGTAGCAATTTCCTGTATATTTTAATGCTGTAACTTTTCATCGTGAATTATTACTGTTATCTCACCAAATAATCGTCGACTGTTATTCCGCGTGGGATGTCTGCATTATAATAAAAACGCTACAAAGTCCTTGGCACATGTGTTTATTATTCTACTGGACATGCCTACAGGAATTTTGGCTGTTCATTTATGGTTTCTTTCATGATCAATACTATTGAAATAGCTATTTTTGATGGTTTCCACAAATGTTGGCCCCCAAAAACAATACATAATTGGGCTCTTTTTTTAGTTTTTTTTTTTTAAATAAAAAATTAACTCTGATCACTGTTAAGTAGTGTCATTTACTTGGCTTGATTCACCTGTTGATACTACTTATAGTGTTTTCATGGTAACCTTTACAATATACTATTCCTGTAAACAGTTTAGATTGATACCAATAAAGTAACGGAGAAGGCGAGCTGTGCGACGCAACGGTCGATGGCCAGGTGTTTCTCCGCCATACGGCTCCCAAACGGTTTCCAACGTTCAAAGTTTTATAGAAATTTATGGTGATTTTAGGCAATTTCCCAGGTTTTTTTTATCATAAAAAATGAATTTTGAGAGCTGAATATTCGTTAAAACCTCAAATCTTCACTCGTTGGTCAAAATCAACTTCATATTCGGTCTTCTCGCCCTAAAAAATAGGGAAAACAATACTTCACAAGCTAATGTTCACTAAGTATAAATTATTTATTAGGAAAAAAAAGAGAAAAAAACCTCCAATTTGTCCTCTATAACAACCCTGGGTCTATTCCGATCGGGATCCCGAGCTTCGGAGCACCACTAGGACCCAAACATGTTCCCAAATAGAGACCCAAAGGGTGTCCGGAAGAACGACGATTTTACACCAAAATTTAACGTAATTTTAAAGCTGAAACTTCGCTAGAACCCAAATTGTCCACTCTGGTCAAAATCGACTCCACATTCGGTCTCCTCGTCCGAACAAACATGGAAAATGATACCCCACATGCTCATGAACGCAAAAAAGACCTGTTTTTCAACCATTTTTCATCCATAACACCTTGGGTGTATTACGATCGGGCTGAAAAGATTCGAGACAAAACTAAGGCCCAAATGCAGCATGGGTGCGAAAGAACGATATTTTAGACCGAAAATGAAGTAAATATGGACGATGCATTTGGGTTTATTATTCTGTGAATAATTATTATGTATTCGCTCAGCAAAATAATGGTATAAGACCCCCTTAAAATTTTTTTTTTTGTGTTTCGAGGTGGACAGATTTCAAATATGCATTGCCCGTCCGCCGTATCATCCATATCTGCTTCATTTTCGGTCTGAAAAATTCGTTCTTCCACAAACAAGCTCCATTTGGGCCCTAGTTGTCTCCCGAAACTTTGCAGCCCGATCGGAATATACTCAACGGTGTTATGAGTGAAAAAATGGTGTAAAACCCGGATTATTTAGTGTTTTATTAACATCAGCTTGAGAAGTATTGGTTTCCACGGTTTTTAGGACAAGGACCCGAATATGAAGATCAGTTTCACCAAAGAGTGGAAAACTGAGGTTCAAACGAAGTGTCAGCCTTAAAAAATTACGTTAAATTATGGTATAAAATCGTCGTTCTTCTGGACACAGTTTGGGCCCCCGTTTGGGACCACATTTGGGTCCTAGTTGTGCTTTGAAGATCGGAATACATCCAGGGGTATAAGACCGAACAAAAAGTTTATTTTGACCAAAGAGTGAAGAATTGAGGTTTCAACGAAAGTTCAGCTCTCAAAACTCATTATTTATGAGTCAAAAACCTGGGAAATTGCCTGAAGTCACCATGAATTTGTATAATAACACTAGAAGTAGTATCAACTGGTGAATCAAGACAATTAAATGGCACTATCAATATTATCAACGATTTTTTGTTGTAGAAAAAATAGAGCCCAATTAGCGTTTTGGGGGGCCAAAATTGGTGGAAACCATAAAAAATAGCCATTTTAATTATTGCGCATGACAGGAACAAATAACGAACAACCAAAATTCCAAGAGACAGATATGTCCAATAGAATAATAAACCTATGTGACAAGGACTTCGCATCGTTTTGGAATCTACGCACCTTGAAACGTAAATGAAAAGTTTTTGAGGGGGTTTTATGAAAAATTTTTGCTGAGCGAATACATACATAGGTGTATTATTCACGGAATAATAAACCAAACCGGATGAAATACCGTCAAATTTAGCGAAAAACTACTTGTTCGAAACTCCGAGAATTCTCCCATAAAGGTATTCATTACTGCAGTAGGTCCATGTCATTTATTCCATTGGACATGGTTTATAATTTAAACGTCCATGGTTTATTATTCTATTGGACATACCTACCTTTAAATGTTGGGTATTCATTTATCTTGGTTTATTATTTTCAATAATGAACCATTGGAATCGAGCATGAAAAAAAAAAATTCTTACCCCCCCTCAAAATTTGATGGTTTACGTTTCAAGGTATGTAGAATCCAAAACTGCAATAAAAATATTTCTGTCTGTCCGCCGTACGCCGTACGCCGTACGGGCCACTTTTCTTAGTTACCATGAAAAAAAATTGATGAAATTCGGGTTATAGGTTCCGTTCGGCGTCTAGTTGGTCCTCGAAGCTCGACGTTACTGTGAGTCATCTCTAAGGGGTTCAAAATAGGGGTTGAAATTTTCAAAACGCCTATACCATTTTATAACGTGAATATTTTTACGGTTTTAAATAGTTCTTGAACTTGCGAGTTTTTTAAGACGTACGTCCAGCCGTTCGTTCACAGTAAGGCCCCGAAGTTTGCACCGACAGGCATTTTCGACTCCAGTGTGAATGAAATTGTATACAATTCAAACCAAATCTCGTAACCAGAGACGCGCTCACAATAGGAAATTTGGCGGAGATGAAATCATTGGTAGGGATCACCTGATTATATTGGCGGAGTATGAAGTCGAGTTGGTTGTTCTGTGATATTATTTCATTGCAAAAATGATGGCTCTTTTGGAGTTTGTTGGTAGGTAGTGAAACTTGAACAAACGTTGAAGTATTATTGATGGGTAAATTATTACTACGGTAAATCATTACTCAACGGTAAATTATTACAAAACGGTTCATTATACCATCTACGTAGAAGTTGGTAGTTAGGTACTACTCCTCATCAACAATTTCTTTTCAGAACTTCATTATGTGTGTTTCTTTTTGTTAGGTACTGTTTGTCATCGGCAGAATTATCTTAGCAACATTTAAGTAACTCGTGATTTAGGTAGGTACCTAGTAACGAGTACGGGGTTAGGTACTAACCTACGGAGGGTCTGCGATCTACATAATATGTATAGAATAGTACATATCATATTATATAGACGGGTTATCTATACATAGAGCTGTGATCTGTAACAGAAGGGTATTCTATACAAAATAATAAACCGTTGTGCAGGGATTTGCAGCGTTTTTTCTTTCATATGCAATAACTGAAATAGCTATTTTTGTTGGTTTCCACCAATTTTGCCGCCACCCCCCCCCCCCCCCCAACACTACCTGGGCTCCAATTTTTCTTTATTTATTATTATTTTTTTCTACAAAAAAATATCTTTGACTATTGATACTGTAATCTAAGTGTCTTTATTCACCTGCTGATACTACTTGTAGTGTTACTATACCAATTTATAGCTATTTCAGACATTCCCAATTTTCTGACTCATAAAAAATGAATTTTGAGAGCTGAACTTTCGTTAACATCTGAATGCTTCACTCTTTGGTCAAAATCAACTTCATATTCGGTCTCCTCGCCCTAATAAATATGGAAAACGATATCTCACAAGCTCATGTTCACTAAAAACTAATACACCAATTTTTCCTCCATAACACCCCTGGGTTTATTCCTATCGGGCTGCCGAGCTTCTTAGGACAGTTAGGAACCGTATGTGTTCCCAAATGGGGACCGAAACTTTATCCGGAAGAACAACGATTTTAGACCAAAATTTAAAGTAATTTTGAGGTTGAAACTTAACCAGGACCTCAATGTTCCACTCTTTGGCCAAAATCGACTTCACACTCGGTCTACTCCTCCTAAAAAACATGGAAAACGATACCTCACAAGCTCATTTTACTAAAACACCAAAAACCCTCCCCTGCAAAGTTTCGGGACACAACTAGGGCCCAAATGGAGCTTGTGGGCGGAAGAACGAATTTTTTAGACCATAAATGAAGTAGTATGGATGACATGGCGGACGAAGTACAGCGGGAGAACATTGCATTTTTGAAATCTACGCACCTTGAAACGTAAAGACAATTTTTTTTAGGGGGGTGTTATAAAAACGTTTGGCTGAGCGAAAGCATAGGTGCATTACTCACAGATAATAAACCAATACACACCTACCTTCCTGCATCATCCATTCCCATTAAGTACTTATCCAACTACCAGAAAAAATATCCAATTACCTTCATCCCATAGAAATGAAAAGTATAAGGATACCACAAAAACTATGTTTATATCACTAAGAGATCTTAGTTATAGATTGCTTTGTTTTATCATTCTGTGAATAATACGCCTACGTCTTCGCTCAGTAAATAATTTTTATAACAACCCCTCAAATTTGTTTCTTTTACGTTTCAGGGAAAGTAGATTTCCAAAAATGCGATGTCTGTCCGCCGTCCGCCGTGTCTTCCATATCTACTTTATTTTCGGTCTAAAAAAATCGCTCTTTCGCACATAAGCTCCTTTGGGGCCCTAGTTGCGCCCCGGAACTTTGCAGCCCGATCGGAATACACCCTATTGTGTTATGGGTGAAAAATGGGTGTAAAAATAGAGTTTTTTGGTGTTTTAGTAACATGAGCTTGTGAGGTATCGTTTTCCACGTGTTTTAGGGCAAGGAGACAGAATATGAAGTCGATTTTGACCAAAGAGTGGAAAACTTAGGTCCTAACGAAGTTTTAGCCATAAATTTACGTTAAATTTTGGTCTAAAATCGTCGTTCTTCCGCACACAGTTTGGGTCCCCATTTAGGAACATATTTGGGTCCTAGTTGTGCTTCGAAGCTCGGCAACCCGATCGGAATACATCCAGGGGTGTTACGGGGGGAAATGGGTGTGAAAAAAGAGGTTTTTATTGAGGTTTTAGTGAACATGAGCGATGGTGAAGCGATGTATCGTTTCCATGTGTTTTAGGGCGAGAAAACTGAATATGGAGTCGATTTTGACCAAACAGTGAAGAATTGAGCTTATAACGAAGGTTTAGCACCCAAAATTCATTTTTTATTAATGAAAAACCTGGGGTATATGAAATCACCATAAATTTCTACAGTAACACTAGAAGTAGTATCAGCAGGTGAATCAAGATACATAAATGGCACTATCAATGATCAAATATAGTTTGTTGAGAACGCTGCGAATTCACTTGGGTTTATTATTATATTGCACATACCTACAGAAATGTTGCTGTTCATTTATTGTTTCTTTCATGCGCAGTAATTGAAATAGTTATTTTAGATGATTTCCACCAATTTTGCCCCCTAAAACACGACCTCGGTTTTTTATTTTTTATTTTTTTAAACAGATTATCTTTGAACATTGATATTGCCATTTAATTGTCTTGATTCACCTGCTAATACTACTTCAAGTGTTATTATACAAATTTATGGTGACCAGACGATTTCCAAGGTTTACGACTCATAAAAAATGAATTCGAGAGCTAAACTTCGTTACAACCTCACTCTTCTGTCAAAATCAACGTAATATTCGGTCTTCTTGCCCTAAAAAACATGTAAAACGATACATCACAAGCTCGTGTTCACTAAAACCTAAAAAAAACCTCGAAAAGCCCTATTT
Organism: Leptopterna dolabrata; assembly: GCA_954871275.1. Taxonomy (NCBI): domain Eukaryota; kingdom Metazoa; phylum Arthropoda; class Insecta; order Hemiptera; family Miridae; genus Leptopterna; species Leptopterna dolabrata. The sequence goes on from OX940976.1 coordinate 39,854,979, forward strand.
TTACACCCCTTTTTCTCCCATAACGCCCTGGGGGGTATTCCGATCGGGCTGCCGAACTATGGAGCACAACTAGGACCCAAATGTGTTCCCAAATGGGGACCCAAACTGTCTGCGGAAGAACGACGATTTTACACAAAAATTTAACGTAAATTTAAGGCTGAAACTTCGTTAGAACCTCAATTTTCCACTCATCGGTCAAAATCGACTTCATATTCGGTCTTCTCGTCCCAAAAAACATGGAAAACTATACCTCAAAAGCTCAACACAAAACGCAAACCACAACGCTAAAACACAAAAAATACCAACTTTAATACCCATTTTTCACTCATAACACCCCTGGGTATATTCCGAACGGGCTGCAAGTTTCGGGACACAACTAGGGCCCAAATGGAGCATGTGTGCGAAAGAACGAATTTTTCATAAGGAAAATGAAGCCGGTACGCATGGTACGGCGGACGGATATTGCATTTTCTGAATCTACGCCCCTTGAAACGTAAAAGAAAAAAATTTGAGTGGGTGTTATAAAATTTGTTTGCTGAGCGAGTACACAGGTGTTTTATCCACAAAATAATAAACCTAAAAACAGGAGCCTAATTCGTGTTTTTAGGGGCCAACATTTGTGGAAACCATACAAAATAGCTGTTTCATCTATTTTTTCACCTGAAAGAAACAATAAATGAACAGCCACCATTTCTCTATATGTCCAATAAACATGGACTTTCCAGCGTTTTTTTCCCAATCAGACATAAAGACATGAAGACATGAAAAGTTTTCAAGCAGGCTTAGAAAAAAATTGGACCATTTTTTGTGCAAATTCCAACAGTTCTATGAGATTTTGGAAAACTTGATGGGCCCAAATGACTACTAATAATGATAACAGACTTTAATAACACACTGAGAAACATGAGAACGGAATAAGATACGTTCGTTCATTAGAGGATGATAACGAACAGGGCGCCATGAACCAACAGGATAATCAATGAACACTCAACATCCTTCCATCGCTCTGACTTTAAAAAGCCTTAAACAATCCTCTACCGCAATGACTAAAGTGGTTGGCAGAAGGAAATGTCGCGATGGATTATCGGTCTAGAAATACTAATAAAAGTATTTAATAGATTTTGTGACAGCAAGTTTCATCAGGGAAATTTTATGGACGTGATATTAGAATTATGTAAGTACCTGGAGCACAATATTGTAATCCTACATCATGTCATGACATGCTCCCATAGTCAGAGTCAAAAGAGAAGTAAAATCGAAATCTAACCTTCCTACCGGAATTTGAACGCGTGTCAGCGAGACAGACTTCAAGATTGAGCATACAAAAGAAGGGAAAATATTATTTCATCAGATGTAGAGCCGGTCATGACACAAACGTGGGTGGACTGTGAATGTACTCGAAACTAAGCGACATTTGGTAGTCAATACCATGAAGGTTGATCAGCACTTGGAAGGATAACCTACTAGAAAGATCTTGTTTCTAGCATATCCCAAATCTGTATTATCACTCAGAGTTAAATTAAACGAAATTTGATCCTGGATAATGCACTTAGATGTTGTTCAGCGCTTGTTGGTTCATTATTTTCAATAATGAATCGCACTATCCTTGGTTACCATGAACCAAAATTAATGAAATTTTTTTGTAATTTCATTTGAGTAGTTGGGCAGCAAAGCTCGGCGTTACTGTCAGTCACCTCTAAGGGGTGTAAAATAGGGACTGAAATTTCCAGAACGCCGTAGCTCGAATAATTTAATAGAAGGGTATCGTTTTTTTACGTAGGTATTTAAATTGATCTCGAACATGAGACTTTTTGAGACTACCCGGAGCATTGTACGTCCACCCGTTCGTTTGCACCGAAAAGCTTCGTCAACATGATCGTGAATGAAACGGTATACATCCAGCCCAGAAGACATCATTGCTAGGGAACATCTAACTACTCGATTTAGGGCTCTTTCCCTCTCTTGGGCGAAGCACGGAGGTAGGCATATTGACCTTAGAACACAGTAGTGACCTACACAGAACGGGCATCTGTACGGGTAAATAATAAACCGATGTGTAACTTGAAACGTTACGCTCCATGAATACAACAAACAAATAATTATGCTTTACGCTTCATGAATACAAAAACAAATAATTAATTATGGAATTCTTTAATCCATCGCGCAATTATGAAACTGTAACTGCCCGGCCGGCTCCAGTACTCGATTTGGGGCTTTTCTTGGGGAAGTACGAGGGCAGCTATTGACCACAGAAAGCAGTGATCTATGCAGAAGGGGCATCTAGACAGTCAAATTATGAACCGTTGTGTAATAGTTTGCAGCGTGTTTAATTAATGAGTCAATAATTGTTATTCCATGTTTTAATAAAATTAACGGAATTTTTCGGAGCTCAACAACCGTTTGATTCAGAATGCAGTTGGAACAAGAGGATGATATATCAAGGGAAGATCTCTCCCTTGATATATCTTGAGACAACTATAGGGATAATTTTATTTAAACAACCATACTGATCAGGGAGAGTAGTGAGAGGAATAATGGCGATCCAATTTATCCCCGACGACCTATAAACAGTAGATACGGTAAAAGAAGGAACATTTTTTGGATGACAGAGAAAAATATATTTGGCTGTGGGAGGCTGCTACATGCCGGGAATAACAGCATTGCCCTAAACGAGACGGTTTAATGCCACCAACGTCAACAGCGCGACGTCCAATTCGAGACTCTGTTGACAGAAAGGCGACGGCGGATCTGATAAAGGCTAAACCCCATCTCCAAAACGGATATGCCCTAACGAGTAATTTATCAAAACCAAGGATCTTGAGGGATGGATTTTCTTCAACCACTGTTTTGAGGGCGCTGGATGGCGTGTACTCCAATCAAGTTCACAATAAATTAATAATAGAGGAAAAAAACGCAAAGAAAAATCCCCCCCCCCCCCGGGCCTAATCTGATGATGAATAACTTCGTTCGATACAATAAGCTCGCAGAGTAATTACTAAATTCATAAAAATCTTTACGCACGTTCAAACAATCATGCTGCATCGTATCAAGATTCGCCATTAGGGATGATGCGGTTGAAACAGTTTTATGATTTTCGAATATAAAGTAAATAGGACTACTTATGAATTATAGACAGAGGGGAATTTCAGATGACGCAGTATTACGAAAAATAATAAAACATCTCTTTCAACGAGTTCTCCGCCCTACCACTGATTTTTTTACAAGACAATTTCCATGGCTGCCTCCCACAATATACGCCTCACTTCCGACTACCTTACAATCAGATCAGTCGACTAAATCCTTCAAAAAAAGAATTGGCGCATACTTGCTGCAAATGTACAAATCTGATCTGCACACTGACTTCTTGGAATTACTACCTTGGAATATGGATGGCATAGGTGCTACATACCCATACATATATACATTAAATTTTTTTTCACTCAAGTTGAATTTTGTCTGTAAATAATATATAGTTTCCAGCTATAAGTAAACGCTCAATCCAAGCTAATAAGCTAGTTCAGTGACAACCAGCCCCTGGACAGGTCGTCAAGACCTTAGGGGCCCATTCATGAACTTGGTTTTCTCATGTTTCTGTACTTATATTCTTCATTATGAACTAAATATGTGTTTTAATAACGAATTGAATTGAATTGAACATCTCTTCATTTGCTTACACCTATTTGACGAACTGCGAAGCTAAAATTTCAACTTTTTTTGTCTTCAAAAACTGCCGTTAGCAAATTAGAATCAGCGAACATGAAATACTGTCAAAATTCAATGATCGAATTAAATTTTTAATGTAGCTGCAAAACGTCTTTTCTCGACCTCATGTATTTCCGGCAGATCCCCTTATGCACGGTACCTACTCCTCTCCACGAGAAATGCCGCATGTTCCTCTCAAATATAATCTGTTGTATACGTTTTACTGTGTTCTGTTACCAACACATCAATGATAACCTTCGGAAAGTGTTGACACAGGTCGCAGTATACAAATTTCTACTCGCGATTTCAATCATTAACAATAATCATTACCCTTGCAACCAACGAAACGTTAGAATCATTTACCTAAAAGGAAAACGAATTGTGGCCGACGACACTCCAACAGAATTAATTTCTTCCTTATTTTTTCCACTTGTGATTGTAGTTGACAACGAAATGTAGGTAAACAGTTCATTCTCATTCAAAAAATCTTTTGTAACCCACACTTTCAATCGCTACAAGTCGAACACATTACAGCAATGCCTTGCGTTGCATGTGCCATCTTGTTCATTATCACAGTCCTCTCCAGCCTGATTCTGTTCAGGCCGCTCGTTGATGTGATGCCGATAAGCTGGCTCTCCAAAATCAATATTACGGTAAACGGAAATCCACATAAACCACTAATAACACATTATCAGCAAGTATCATACTTAACTGAAGTATCATACAGAAATATTTATTACATTGGTATAATATATGAACTTTGAATGAGGAAAAATTATGGAAGGGGGGGGGGGGGGGGGGGGGTCCTTAATTTTTATACTTGAAGACGTTTGTAGCCAGTTTCTCTCCCACATGGCCTCGAATCCCCGTTATCTAGCTAAAGATATAGGCACCGTAGTACACTTTCTATAGCAATACTAGCTCACTCTTGGAAAGACCCGCAGGGATACCACACTATTCACTTAATGTACTTATAATTTCCATATGTACTTATTAGTTATTTCAAGATTACAAGTACATGCCTGGTTTAGGTAATTGTTGACATGAATTATTACTGTAACAATTAACAAGTTTTCATTACACTTCTAGGATGACGAGACAACGAGGAATCAGCACCAGCTAGCTCCCTCGACGAGCTCGACGGGAAGTGAGAAAATTCGAAAAAGAAGAACCAGGAGGACGAGGGTCAAATACGATATATGATCGAGAACACAAAGATGAGCATACGCGATAAGTAACACGTATGAATGTCGAAAAATCTCAATTACAAGGAGCGAAATAAATCAATGTCAATGAACAAACGTTGAAATTGAATTCTACACAATATACAGGGTGGTCTGGAAAGAGTGAGATAGAACGGAGTGGAACGCAGTGGAGGATAACGTCAAAGATAATGCCGAAACATTGTATTCCTTACTTCGTAGTTTAGTGAGGTTTTGTGCTAACTTCTAACTTTCAAGCTTCATGGGTCATCATAACACATAAAACGTGGCTCATCAACATGATTACATGATTCTGCACAGGTTTCCATTTCATTTCATGAGGCTAATTTGACGAGCACTTTTGATCAATAATCTCAAGTGGCTCACGCGTGTGCCTCACACGTAGTGTGTCCAAGGTAAGGAATGGAGGAGAATTATTTATAGTCAAGCACGGGATGTTGTACGTTATATAGGAGTACATAACAGTGTAGGATGAGGATGTTTCAAGAGGAGAGTAATGGATAAATATTGACATGTCAGGTAAGGGCAGAACCTATATACACAACTTGAAGGACGGCCACTGCAAACCAACTAGGATAATACTGCTATAAATATGTCTATGCGGCGAATACACTGTGTTACAGACTCCGAAAATACTCTGTGACATATCCGAAATTCCGTGAACCTGGGGAACCTGGTGCTACATGACTATATGGATCATCGGGGTTCAAACCCACAAATCCCTTCAAAATTTCATGAAACTAGACAAAAACAATCAACTGACGCGGATTCAAATTTGTAAATTGAAACAATGTTCAAATAGTTTTCTAGATTTCAATTTATAAAAAAAATTATTTTTCCTTAAAGATCAGATTTTTTATGGCGTGGGGGTGAATTTAGGACCTATCTTACTGGAAATAAATGAGCATTTCATCTTACTCCATCCGGCCAGTTAAAAATGCTAAAACCGCAAAGTTCTATGTGGTTAGGACCTGTTAGGGTAGTTAGAATCCAAGTTTGCAGCTTCGAAAAACCTGTGTATGCTACGTAATACGAAAAAACATCCAACAGAGTAATGCACGCATTACAGTGGACGTCCCTTATTGTGGTGTATAGATCCACCCATTGCAGATCGTCTGGATTTTTGACCCCCCCCCCCCCCCCCCCCCCCTTCGTTATGCACAGCCAGAACGATTTCTGAATTAAACTAATAAACAACCACAAAAATCGGTTGATAATACGGGCAGCGGACACAAGTTTGCAGAAAGTCCCGCGTTATCACCCCGTCCCCCGACACTATACAAATAAATGTCAAAATTCCGGCGAAATAGTGCATAATTATACTGAATTATGCGTCGAATAAAAAACAAACGTGTAAATTGGCTGAGAATTAAGCCCTGGGCACCGCACACAAGACTTTGTCAAAAACCCACGTTTTTTCGGCTGGGATTGATGGGAAAATTATTACACAACGGTAAATTATTACACAACGGTTCATTATTGTCGTGAGTCCCTCCCGGGAACACTCCACTAGCAACCTTAAAGCTCTCACCAATATTCGTATGTAAAACTTACCTTCCGCTAATAAACATCTGAGTGGGGAGACAGGCAACAGAATCCAGGGGACACAACCTGGAGCCCCACTACCAGCTCCCAACAGGGAGCTGGAGGGAGAGGCCTCCAAGTCCTATATAACCCTGGATCCTGGAGCTTTAGCTTCATTCGACACTTCCTCTAACCAGCTCTCTCTTCTCTCTCTCCTACCTTCCTCCTCCCAGATGCCTGGTGGAATCCGCCGCTCTGGGAATTTACCTCCTACCTTTTCCCCTTGTCTACATCGGTGGATATCCGCCGCCTAGACAAGCACCTTCCTTCACCTACATCGGTGGATCACCGCCGCCTAGGTGAATTTCCTTCCTCTCGCCTACATCGGTGGATTACCGCCGCCTAGACGAGATTCCTTCCACTCACCTACATCGGTGGATCACCGCCGCCTAGGTGAACTCCCTTCCTCTCACCTACATCGGTGGATTACCGCCGCCTAGGTGAAATTCCCTCGCTCTTCTCTACTTACTCCTTCACGCCACCGTGATGATAAATTTAAATTCATCACAGTGGTGAACCCGACGTTCATCCAACCTTCTACCCTTCCTCCCTGCTTACCACCTCATATGTGTCGCCCCAGTCTAGTTCGGTGTCCCGAATTTTAAATTCACATTTAAAATAGTCAGTATATAAATTCGCAATTCTTGGCCCACCCTCACCGCTCACACAGCTCTCAACTCTCCACCGCCAGCACCTCCGCTACCGCAAATTGCGAATTTAAAATTCAAACCTCACCCAATTTGAATTTTGATTACAGACCTCAACCATGGACCCGAACTCGCCACCACCGCCGCTCCTCCGGCCATCCCTGCTGCAGCCGCCGACCGCTGCGACATCTGACGCCACCGACAACCCCTTCACCAGCCTCTCACCACCCGGCTCTACCGCATCCGCCGCCGCCGACGTCACGACGGCCTCGGCGTCGTTCCCGCTGTCGCTGCCCCCCTTCTACACGCACGACCCCACGCTCTGGTTCTTCCAGGTCGACGCTGCGTTTTCGGCCGCCAACATCCGCAGCCAGCGTACGCGTTACTCCCGCATCATCTCTCTACTCCCGTATGAGATCCTCCTGCAGACATCAGACATCTCCCCCGACGCCACGGCCGCCTACGACGACCTCCGCAACCGCCTCATCAATTTATACCAACCTTCCAAGATCGCACGTGTCGCAGCGCTCTCCCAACCCCAACACCTCGGCGATCTGAAGCCCTCCCATCTATACCGTCGCCTACGTCATCAGCTGCACGACGTAATGACGGCCGACATCGCACGGACCTTCTGGCTGCGGGCCCTCCCCCACCCCATCCAGATGGCGCTCGCCAGCCACCTCGACGGCCCGGACGAACCACTACTACGTCTCGCTGACACAGTACACGACCTCGCCGCAGCCGCCGGCGTCACGGAAGTCGCCGCGCCCCGCACCCCCACCTCGCGCAGGGACCGGACGCCGTCACAAGAGCGCCGCCGGCCCCCCTCCCTCCACCGGCGCCGCTCCCTCTCCGTCGAACGCCGGCCTGCCCCCTCCACCGACCACCGACGCCAGCGCTCGTCCGACCGCCGCACCATCTCCCCCACCCAGCAACGAAGAGGGAGGTCCCCAACCGCGGCGACCCCCTCTACCTCCGCGCGCCCCACCAGGACCTACCTCCCAGCGGACCCCCCCCACCGATGTTTCTATCATGTTAACTTCGGTGGGGAGGCCCGCAAATGCCAGCCCCCCTGCTCCTACTCCTCCAAGCAGGGAAACGCGGACGCCCGCCGGTAAATCCGGCGGGCCCCCCTCCTCGCCAACACGGGGGGGACCACCACCAACCCCTCCCCGCCCGCATTCACACCACCACCACAAAGCCTCGCTACCCCTCCTACGCCGCCGCCACGGCTGCCAACCTCCCGACCGCATCTGCCGGCACCGCAAAACACGCCACCTCTCCATCGACTGACCCCCCACCACGGGTCAGCCCCTCCAAGCCCGCCTCCAGGGCAACCAACCTTCCGGCCACCACTCACGTCGCCGCTACCAATCCCCCATCCCGGAACGGCCCCTCCAAGCCCGCCTCCAGGGCAGCCACCCTCCCGGCCGCCACTCACGCCGCCTCTTCCGTTCCCCCTCCCCGGAACGGCCCCTCCAAGCCCGCCTCCAGGGCAGCCACCCTTCCGGCCGCCACTAACGCCGCCGCTACCGTTCCCCCACCACGGAACGGAACCTCCAACCCCGCCCCCAAGGCAACCACCCCTCCGGCCGCCACTCACGCCGCCGCTACCGTTCCCCCTCCCCGGAACGGCAAAAAATCACCCCGCGTCTCCTTCGCGGGGGACCAGCCACCAACATCACACCCGCCCGTCACCTCGGACGAAACAAGCCCTTCCCATCCTACAGACCCCAACACCTCCGCCATTTTGCCGCACTCCGCCCCAGCTCACCAACGCCTGTTCCTCAAATGTTCGAAAACACACGTCCCGTTCCTCGTCAACACAGGGGCGGCGCTCTCCATCTTCCCAAATAATATTCTCCGGCGACAGGCGCGTTGTTACCGGCAACTCCTCTACGCCGCCAACGGTACCACCATCCCCTCGTACGGGACGTACCGCTCATCAATCCATATGAGCGGGCTCGCGTACGAGTGGGAATTTACCGTGGCGGACGTAGAGAAAGCTATCCTGGGGGCCGACTTCCTCGCATATTTCGGCCTCCAGGTTGACGTCCGTAACGCGCGCCTGCTCGACTCCTCCTCCCAGAAACCCATACCCGGGTTTATCCATGCTGTCGATCGCCCCCCATCCCAATTTGAACAACTTCTCCTACAGTACAAACCCCAGCGCCGCCCCTCGGCACACATCTCACAAACCCAGCATTATATTGAAACCTCTGGCCCCCCAATATCCCCCAAAGCGCGCCGACTCCACCCCCTCCAGCTGTCCCAAGCACGAAAACACTTCGACAACCTCATCAAAGAAGGCATTATCCGCCCCTCCAAATCCCCGTGGGCTTCACCGCTACATATTGTGCAGAAGCCCAACGGGGATATCCGCCCCTGCGGCGACTACCGCCGCCTCAATGCGAAAACAACCCCAGATCTCTACAACGTCCCGCATCTCCGTGACTTCTCTTCCCACCTCCACAACACAACCATCTTTTCAACACTCGACATCTCTAGAGCCTTCCACCACATTCACATCTACCCTCCTGATGTCCCCAAAACAGCCATCATCACCCCTTTCGGCCTGTTCGAATACATTAAAATGGGTTTCGGCCTCCGGAACGCTGCCCAGACGTGGCAGCATTACATGGACAACATTCTACGGGGACTACCCTTCGTATTCTGTTTCCTGGACGACGTACTGATCGCTTCCCGGGACCCGAAGGAACATCTGGCACACCTGAAACAAGTACTCGCCATCTTCGCCGCCGAGGGCCTCACCATCAACTCTCCGAAATGTGTTCTCGCCCAACCCTCCGTCCGCTGCCTCGGCCACCAAGTTTCGTCCGACGGGATCAAACCCCTACCGGACAAAGTGCACGCCCTCACCGACTTCCCACAACCCCGCACTGTCTCAGAACTCCGCCGTTTCCTGGGTATGTTGAACTTTTATCGTAGACACATCAAACACGCAGCACAACATCAACAACCACTCATACACGCTATCCCACAGCCGGCCAAGAAAAACGATAACCGCCCCATTTCCTGGACCCCCGCCCTCACAACCGCCTTTCAAAAATGCAAACAGGACCTGGTAGACGCCGCTCTATTGGCCCATCCCGATCCCCATGCCCCCCTCTCCATCACCACGGATGCGTCCGACTGGGCCATCGGGGCAGTACTCCACCAAAACACCGGCACCACCCCCCAACCCCTCGGCTTCTTCTCTAAAACTCTGTCCCCAACACAAAAAAATTACTCCACCTTTGACAGAGAACTCCTCGCCATCCACGAAGCCATCAAACACTTCCGTGACTTCGTGGAGGGCAGGCAGTTCTCTGTCATCACCGATCATAAGCCCCTCACACACGCCCTCCTCCAAAACCGTAAATCAGCCTCCCCCCGTCGCCTCCGGCAACTCGAATTTATCGGACAGTTTACGTCCGATATTCGTTATTTGCCGGGGGCCGACAACTGCGTCGCCGACGCCCTCTCCCGCCCCACCCCTGCGCCGGTGGCGGAGTTACTGCCCTTTCCTTCCCCACAAACCCTCAAACATCACCAAAATCCTACTTCCGACCCTGCACTTTCCAACCTCATCTCCGCCTCCAAATTGGAACAGCTGCCTCCCCTCGACCTCTGGTGCGACGTATCGGCCGATTCACCGCGCCCGTACGTCCCGCCGGAGCTGAGGAGGCAGGTGTTCCTCCATTACCACTCCCTCCATCATCCCGGCATTCGGGCGAGCCGGGATCTCATCAAGACGCGGTACTTCTGGCCCCATATGAACACGGATATCCGTACCTGGGTTCTAGGGTGCCAGAAGTGCCAGCAGTTTAAGGTCTCGGCTCACCCCCATGTACCTCCTCAACCCATCCCCGACTCCCTCCCGTGGGAACATGTCCACTTGGATCTGGTCGGCCCTCTTCCCCCCTCCGAGGGGAAGAGGTACTGCCTCACCATGATCGACCGTGCGACCAATTGGGTTGAGTGTATCCCACTCGCCCACATTACCGCGGACGCCGTCGCCGCGGCCTTCCTCACTCAATGGATCAGCCGCTACGGCTGTCCGCGGACACTCACGGTCGATCAGGGGAGGCAGTTTGAATCAGCCCACTTCGCCGACCTGCTCCGTTCCCTCGGGATTCAAAAAATCCGCACCACTCCTTATCACCCTCAATCCAACGGGAAAATAGAGCGGTGGCACTCGGTCCTCAAGCAAGCCATCTCCACATCAGCCACATCTCCCTCATGGACCAAAACCCTCCCCTACGTCTTACTTAGCCTCCGCACTTCCGCCCGTCCTTCAGACAACACGAGTCCCGCCCAACACGCTTTCCGAGACCCCATTCGTTTACCGGCCGACATTTTCCCTCCACACAACACCCCGTCCATTAACAGGGAACCGCTACACACCTCAACACCGACAAACGACACCACTTACCCCAAACGCTTTTACACTTCCACGCACATGTACTTGAAAGAGCCCGGCATGCATAAAACCTTTCAGCCCCTTTATGCCGGGCCCTTTCAAGTCATCCGCACAACACCGACCACCGCGACCCTGCTAATGGACGGGAAACCCCACACCGTCCCTTTCGCCCGCTGCAAACCCGCCCCTGTTCTCCCTCAAACAACATCAGCTATCAGTCTCCCGCCGTCTGTTAGCCATGGAACATCTCTCTCCACCTCAACAGTCTCCCCCGTCGCCGTTTCCGGATTTCGATTCGGATCCGGAAATGGCGGCCATACTCCGGGACGTTTACGTCCCGGACCCGCTCTCCCCCCTACCCCCTTCGCCCGGACCAACTCCATCGCTTCCATTTTTTCCGCGAAGGATTTCCGGGTTACCTCCCCGGCCCCGGCGGTGGAAGTACCCCCAGTGGCGCATACTGCGCGAATTTCGCGCAGCGCAAGCCACCGGGGTACATCCTCCCTACACCCCGATCGACCCTCTCATGGCCCCGCTCCTCCACGAGTTTCGCCTCACCCTCCTAATGCCACCCCCACCGCCCCTTCAAAATATCAACCCCCCCGTCTTCAACGATTCAAAGCCCCCCAAATTTCAACCCCCCCTTGCTGCCCCACCATTTTCGATTTTCGACCCCCCAATTTTAAATTATCCCCCACCCACACCCCAGCCCACCAGTACCACAACATCCCCTCCTCCCCCTCCTCCGCCGGGGATATCCGAAATAGTTCCCGCCGGGACGACACGGTCCGGGCGGCGCAACAGACGACGGGAGCGTCCCCACACTCCCCGCGTCCCGGCGGCCAAGTCCCCCGCCCCGCTCTGAGCAATCACGGCGGGGCCTTGAGATTTCGGGACAGTGCTTGTGTTTCATTAACCCACACGCACTGTACCGAACCTCACAGCCCCGCCGTGGCCACCTCGTCGCAGCGGGCACCATCCACACCTTACCTCACACTCCAATCTAACACTTCACTCCACCCACACACTCACTACACTTCACCACACACAACCCACACCCAGGGAACGGCGGATTTCACAACCCCGCTCCAATCTGTCTCCCCTACAAAATTCGCACACACCGAAGTTTCCGACCATGTACATACAACTGTAAATACAAATTGTAAATGCCAATATAAATACCAATGTACATACCAATGTAAATACCATGTAAATACCAATGTAACTAGCTTGTAAATTTTTGTACATATTCCGCTACTCATCATCATCATTATCCTCATCACCATTGTACATATTCCTCCACTACTTGTCCCTTCATCAATTTTGTCATACTATCATCCTACTTGCTACTTCTTCCTACTTCCTATGTCTTACTACTTACTTACTAATTCCTTACTATGTACTCTATGTCACGCTATCTATATATAAACCCTAGGATTAAGTCACCACCGGTCACACTTCTGCCTTCAGCACTTCAATTGTTTGCTTCAGCCTTCAGCTTCTGTCAACTTGTGCCTTCAGCTCCCCTCTTGTTTCCGCAGCCCTCAGCCCCTGTAACCTTGAGCCTTCAGCTATCTCAAACATTGGTTCAAACTGGGGGGACCTCTGTCGTGAGTCCCTCCCGGGAACACTCCACTAGCAACCTTAAAGCTCTCACCAATATTCGTATGTAAAACTTACCTTCCGCTAATAAACATCTGAGTGGGGAGACAGGCAACAGAATCCAGGGGACACAACCTGGAGCCCCACTACCAGCTCCCAACAGGGAGCTGGAGGGAGAGGCCTCCAAGTCCTATATAACCCTGGATCCTGGAGCTTTAGCTTCATTCGACACTTCCTCTAACCAGCTCTCTCTTCTCTCTCTCCTACCTTCCTCCTCCCAGATGCCTGGTGGAATCCGCCGCTCTGGGAATTTACCTCCTACCTTTTCCCCTTGTCTACATCGGTGGATATCCGCCGCCTAGACAAGCACCTTCCTTCACCTACATCGGTGGATCACCGCCGCCTAGGTGAATTTCCTTCCTCTCGCCTACATCGGTGGATTACCGCCGCCTAGACGAGATTCCTTCCACTCACCTACATCGGTGGATCACCGCCGCCTAGGTGAACTCCCTTCCTCTCACCTACATCGGTGGATTACCGCCGCCTAGGTGAAATTCCCTCGCTCTTCTCTACTTACTCCTTCACGCCACCGTGATGATAAATTTAAATTCATCACAATTATAGTATCTACTTAGAAGGGGCATCTATGCAGGTAAATTATTACACAACGGTTTACTATTTGCCTTATGCTTCATGAATAACTACAAGTAATAATTAATGATTGAATTATTGAATCCCGCGAATTTGTAGGAAACTAATTCTGGGGCCGGGTCCAGTACTCGATTTAGGGCTTTCCTGGGAAGGAGCACGAGGGTAGGTATGGACCACAGAAAACAGTGATCTACGCAGGAGGGGCATCTATACAGGTAAATAATAAACCTTTGTGTAATAATTTGCAGCGTTTTGCATTTTCGGATTCCACATACCTTGAAACGTAAACCATGAAATTTTGAGGGGGGTTAAATATTTTTTTTTTCATGCTCGATTCCAAAGGGTCATTATTGAAAATAATAAACCAAAAGATGACTAGACGAGCAGGGTAACTTTTATAGTTGATGACCACTCTTAGAATTTCAGATGTAGGCTGTACTCTCTCTAGACAGTAGTAGTTGTATATATCTTCCAATGAAGTTCAGTGACAGGGATTAGCTACCTTCCTACCAGGATGGATTTTTAGTAAAAACTTTTTACAGTGAAAGGGAGATACGTCAACGCTCAGAATGGGACATTCCTGACGCATTGTTAGAGGATTAGCTACCTTCCTACCTGGATGGCTTTTTACAGTGAAAGGGAAATACGTCAACGCTCGTGTTTCCTAATTGCCGCTTGTCACCTGAGAGGTCGCTGTACTTGTTAAATTTTTTTTCTTCCTTGAAAACAAACAAATATTCAAAATATTCGAAAAATATGCGTAATATTCGGAAATATTTTAAATATTTTTTTACCTTAAATGTGCGAAAATATTCTAAATTAAATTGCGTTTATATTGTTTCAAACAGCTCATAACCACTTAAAACGGATTCATATGAACGTGCTTAAAGTCTCAGAATTAGATATGCAAAAGCAATAAATCCGGACTCCAATATTATAAACAGGTGCATGTTACCATGAAGTGGAGGAAATTCTGGTTAAAAAGATTTCTCAGCAGAGGTTTGAACTAGGTTCAGCTTCTCCGTTTCCAACTGCTGTGGATGATGAACGAATCAAATAGTTGGTCGCTCAACTCCGGACAGAGCATACGAAGTAGAAGAATCAGTTTAAACCGTTGTATCGACGAGGAAAGGTCTTCAACTTGATTTCTCTCGCGGAAAATTCTGACTGGAACCAATAATGTCGAGATCCGGCAAAATGCCGAAAGGGACGTCTTTGTGACCTTCGGAAAATACGCTCCTGGGCCCGGCCTTTCCCATTCTCCGCGTTATATGACATATACTTCGGTTGCGAACGTAGATACGGCAGTGAACAATGAGCTGGGACTCGGCGTGCAGGTTCAGATAACGACAGGATTTCGCAGAGCACATCATCACACGAATACCCGGATTCTTCCAGGCCACCGAGTAAATCTCTAAATGTCGTCCGATGATTAAACAGAGGAAAGAACAAATTCTATATATATGAGAAAAACTGTATGGAAACCTTACCTATTTTAAAGAATTTTTTTTCCAATCACCCATTCAAATTGCAAAAAAACTCAAAAACTAGGGATATATCGACCTGATTGACTGGTCCTCCTTTTATCAATCTTTCGAGACCTGACCTTCATCTAGCAATGCAGGGACATGCAATGGCGAGGAAATGTTCTAATCACAGTGTGATGAATTTAGAATTTTGTTCATCACGGTGGCGTGAAGGAGAAAAGTCGCAGGCGGCGGTAGTCCACCGATCATCTACGACTTTGGGAGGAGATAGAGGTGAGTGAGGGAATTTACCTAGGCGGCGGTAATCCACCGATCATCTAGGTGAGGAGAGGTGCTTGTCTAGGCGGCGGTAGTCCACCGATCATCTAGACAAGAGGTAGAAGGTAAATTCTCAGGCGGCGGTAATCCACCGATCATCTGAGAGGAGGAGCAAGGTAGAGGAGAGAAGAGAGAGCTAGTTAGAGGAAGTGTCGAATGAGGCTAAAGCCCCAGGATCCAGGGTTATATAGGAACTGGAGGCCTCTCCCTCCAACTCCCTGTGGGGAGTTGGTAGTGGGGCTCCAGGTTGTGTTCCCTGGATTCTGTTGCCTGTCTCCCCACTCATGTCTTTATTTACGGAGCTTAAGTTTGGTGTTGGAATATTGGTGAGAACTAATATTAGAGGAGTGTTCCCGGGAGGGACTCACGACAGAGGTCCCCCCAGTTTGAACCAAGATTCGTGGAGCTGAAGGCGCAAGGTGACAGGAGCTGAGGGCTACGGCAAACAAAAGTGGAGCTGAAGGCGCAAGGTGACAGAGGCTGAGGGCCGATGCAAACAGACGGTGGTGCTGAAGGCAAAAAGGTGACAGAGGCTGAGGGCCGAGGCAAACAAATGGTGGTGCTGAAGTCGAAAAAGGTGACAGGGCTGACTTAATCCTAAAAATTAGTAATAGAAGTAGTAGAATGTACGAGTAGCATAAGTAGTATAAGTAGGATAAGTGTTAATAGGTAGCATTTGTACAGTACAGTTGAATAGTTGAATGTACAACAGAATTGAATAGTTGAGTTTACAATAGACAGTTACAATAGTATAGTATTTACAATAGTATAGTTGAATAATATTTACAAAGTTGGATAGTATTTACATAGTTTACAAATTTACAATATATATACAGGGTCGTGGGGGTACAATGGTCGGGTGTGGCAATCCGCCGTTCCCTGGGTGTGTAGAGTGTGTGTTGTGTAGATGGCTGTGGGTGTAATGTAGTGAAGTGTGGGGTGAGAGAGGCGACTCCCTCTAACAGTCTTCACGTTAGTGAAGGCTGATAGAGGGGCCCCTTCACTGCCAGGGCGGTGGTGAAGGGGAAGAGCCGGTGGGAGCCAGTACCCGGGACGTCGCGGAGAGAGGCGGCGACGTCGGGGTCCGGTGGGTGAAATGGAGGTGATGTGTGGTGTTTGTGGTGTGGGGGTGGGTTGGGGAGTGGTGTGGTGCGATTGGTCGGGGAGTACTGGGGCTGGTTTACATCGGGCGAGGGGTACAGTGTGGGGCTTCCCGTCAATTAACAGGGTAGCTGTGGTGTGTGTGGAGCGGATGACCTGAAAGGGCCCGGCGTAGAGAGGTTGAAATGTTTTGTGGATGCCGGGCTCCTTCAGGTACATGTGAGTGGCGGTGTAAAAGCGTTTGGGATAGGTGGTGTCGTTGTGTGGTGTTGTTGTGCGGAGTGGTTCCCTGTTAATTGACGGAGTGTTGTGTGGAGTGGAAATGTCGGCTGGTAAACGGAGAGGGTCTCTAAGAGCGTGTTGTGCGGGGCTTGTGTTGTCTGAAGGACGGGCGGAAGTACGAAGGCTGAGTAATACATAGGGGAGGGTTTTGGTCCAGGAGGGGGATGTGGCTGATGTGGAGATGGCTTGTTTAAGGACCGAGTGCCACCGCTCTATTTTCCCGTTGGATTGGGGGTGATAAGGAGTGGTGCGGATTTTGTGAATCCCGAGGGAACGGAGGAGATCTGAAAAGTGGGCGGACTCGAACTGCCTCCCTTGATCGACCGTGATTGTTCGCGGACAACCGTAGCGGCTAACCCATTGGTTGAGGAAAGCCGTTGCGACGGTGTCCGCGGTGATGTGGGTGAGGGGAATGCACTCAACCCAGTTGGTGGCACGGTCGATCATCGTGAGGCAGTATTTCTTCCCCTCAGAGGAGGGAAGAGGTCCGACCAGATCTAGGTGAACATGTTCCCACGGGAGGGAATCGGGAATGGGTTGAGGAGGTACATGGGGGTGAGCCGAGACCTTAAATTGCTGGCACTTCTGGCACCCTAGAACCCAGGTACGAATATCTGTATTCATGTGGGGCCAGAAGTACCGGGTTTTGATGAGGTCTCGGCTTGCCCGGATGCCGGGATGGTGGAGGGAGTGGTAGTGGAGGAACAACTGCCTCCTCAGCTCCGGTGGAACGTAAGGGCGCGGTGAATCGGCCGTTACGTCGCACCAGAGGTCGAAGGGGAGGCAGTTGTTCCAATTTGGAGGCGGAAATGAGATTGGAGAGGGCGGGGTCGGAATGTGGATTTTGTTTCGATTTTAGGATTTGAGGGGAAGGGAAAGGCAGTAACTCCGCCACCGGCGCGGGGGTGGGGGTGGGGCGGGAGAGCGCGTCCGCCACGCAGTTGTCAGCCCCCGGCAAATATCGAATATCGGACGTGAATTGTCCGATAAACTCGAGTTGCCGGAGGCGACGGGGGGAGGCGGATTTGCGATTTTGGAGTAGGGCGTGCGTAAGGGGCTTATGATCAGTTATGACAGAGAACTGCCTGCCCTCCACGAAGTCACGAAAGTGTTTGATGGCTTCGTGGATGGCGAGGAGTTCTCTGTCGAAAGTTGAGTAATTCTTTTGGGTGGGGGATAGTGTTTTTGAAGAAAAACCGAGAGGTTGGGGGGTGGCGCCGGTGTGCTGGTGGACCACTGCCCCGATGGCCCAATCGGACGCATCGGTTGTGATGGAGAGGGGAGCGTGAGGGTTGGGATGGGCTAATAGAGCGGCGTCTACTAGGTCCTGTTTGCAAATTTTGAAGGAGTTGGTAAGTTCGGGGGTCCAGGTTATGGGGCGGTTATCGTTTTTTTTAGAGGGTTGGGGGATGGCGTGTATGAGTGGTTGTTGGTGTTGTGCTGCGTGTTTTATGTGTCTACGGTAAAAGTTCAACATACCCAGGAAACGGCGGAGTTCCGTCACGGTGCGGGGTTGGGGAAAATCCATGATGGCGTGGACCTTGTCTGGGAGGGGTTTGATCCCTTCGGAAGAGACCTGGTGGCCTAGGCAGCGGACGGAGGGTTGGCCGAGAACGCATTTCTCGGTGTTGATGAGGAGGCCTTCTGTGGAGAATATGTCAAGAATTTGCTGGAGATGGTTGAGGTGCTCTTGTGGGTTTTTGGAGGCGACCAGGATGTCATCCAAAAAGCAGAAGACGAATGGGAGGCCCCGGAGGATGCTATCCATGTAGCGTTGCCACGTCTGTGCTGCGTTTCGGAGGCCGAAGCCCATCTTGATATATTCGAATAGGCCGAAAGGTGTGATTATTGCGGTTTTCGGGACGTCGGGAGGGTGTATATTGATGTGGTGGAATGCCCTGGAAATGTCGAGGGGGAGAAGATAGTGGCGCCGTGTAAGTGGAAGGAGAAATCCCGGAGGTGGGGAACATTGTACAGATCCGGCGTCGTCTTTGAGTTGAGACGACGGTAGTCGCCGCAGGGGCGAATATCCCCATTGGGCTTCTGCACAATGTGGAGTGGAGAAGCCCAAGGGGATTTTGAGGGGCGTACGATGCCGTCGGCGATTAGTTTGTCGAAATGTTTTCGTGTTTGAGAAAGTTGTAGGGGGTGGAGGCGGCGGGCTTTGGCTGTGATGGGGGGTCCAGAGGTTTCGATGTGATGCTGGACGGTGGATATGTGGGCGGAGGGGCGGCGCTGGGGGCGGTATTTTTGGAGGAGGCTTTCAAATTGTGATGGGGGGTGGTTGATGGCATGTATAAACCCAGGTATGGGTTTATTTGTGGCGGGGTCTATCAGGCGCGCATTCCGGACGTCGACCTGGAGACCGAAATACGCTAGGAAATCGGCCCCCAGGATCGCCTTCTCCACATCCGCCACGGTAAAGTCCCACTCGTACGCGAGTCCGCTCATGTAAACGGATGAGCGGTACGTCCCGTACGAGGGGATGGTGGTACCGTTGGCGGCGTAGAGAAGTTGCCGGTGGCAGCGCGCCTGACGACGGAGGATATTATTGGGGAATATGGATAGCGCCGCCCCTGTGTCGATGAGGAAGGGGATGTTCGTTTTTTTGCAGCGCAGGAACAGACGTTGGTGGACGGGGAGGGCGTTGTGGAGGATTGCGGCGGTGGGGACGGCCTGTGACTGGTCCGATGGTGGGGGGCTTGCGTCTCCCTTGAAGGAGACGTGGAGGGGTCGGCGCCTTTTATGTGGGGAAGTGGGGGAGCCGTTCCGGGGTGGGGGAACGGGGTTGGCGGCGTCAGGGGCGCCCGGGGTTTTGGGTGCCCTGGAGGTGGGCGTGTGGAGGCCGTTCCTAGGTGGGGGAACGGTAGCGGCGGCGTGAGTGGTGGCCGGGAGGTTTGCTGCCCTGGTGACGGGCGTGGGGGGTCTGTTCCGAGGTGGGGGAACGGTGGCGGCTGTGTGAGTGGTGGCCGGGGGGTTGGCTGCCCTGGTGGCGGGCGTGGGGGCTTTGTTGTTGCTGGTAGGAGTGGATGGAAGGTTGGCAGCCGTGGCGGCGGCATAGGAGGGGTAGCGTCGGTCAGTAGTGGTGGCGTAAATGCGGGCCGGGGGGGGTTGGTGGGGTTCCCCCCCATGATGGCGAGGAGGGGGGCCCGCCGGATTTACCGGCGGGCGTCTGCGTTTCCCTGCTTGGAGGGGAAGGAGCAGGGGGGCTGACATTTGCGGGCCTCCCCACCGAAGTTCACGTGGTAGAAACACCGGTGGGGGGGGTCCGCGGGGAGGTAGTCAGTCTTGGTGGTGCGGCTCGCTGTAGAGGGGGGTGCGGTCGTCGGGGACTTTCCCCTACGTTGCTCACGGGGAGGGGTGGTGCGTCTTTCAGGTGAGCGCTGGCGACGGCGGTCGGCGGAGGGGTTGCGACGGCGATCCATGGAGGTGGGCCGGCGTCTGTCGAGGGAGGGGGGCCGGCTGCGTTCCCGGGATGCGGTGCGGTCACGTAGAGGTGGGGGATGACGGGGTGCGTAGACTTCGCCGACGCTGGCAGCTGCGGCTAGGTCGTGGACGGTGTCGGCAAGTCGCAGGAGGGGCTCATCCGGACCGTCTAAGTGGCTGGCGAGGGCCATCTGTATGGGGTGGGGGAGAGCGCGCAGCCGGAAGGTACGTGCGATGTCGGCCGTCAAGATGCCTTGCAGCTGGTGGCGCAGCCGGCGGTAGAGGTGGGAGGGCTTCAGGTCGCCGAGGTGCTGCGGTTGTGAGAGCGCTGCGACACGTGCGATCTTCGATGGTTGGTATAGCGTGACGAGGCGGTTGCGGAGGTCGTCGTATGCGGCTGCGGCGTCGGGAGAGATGTCCGACGTCTGTAGGAGGATTTCGTACGGCAGCAGGGATATGATGCGGGAGTAGCGGGTCCGCTGGCTGCGGATGTTAGCGGCAGAAAACGCAGCGTCAACCTGGAAGAACCAGAGAGCGGGGTCGTGCGAATAAAACGGGGGAAGCGCCAGCGGGAATGACGCCGAGGCCGTCGTGACGTCGGCGGCGGCGTGTGCAGCGGCCGCAGCGGCGGCGGCAGCGGCGGCGGCGGATGCGGATGAGCCGGGTGGCGAGAGGCTGGTGAAGGGGTTGTCGGCTGCGTCAGTTGTCGCAGCGGTCGGCGGCTGCAGTGTGGATGGCCGGAGGAGTGGCGGCGTCGGCGAGTTCGGGTCCATGGTTGAGGTCTGTAACTAAAATTCAAATTGAGTAATTTTTGAATTTTAAATTCGCAGTTTGCGGGAGCGGAGGTGCGTGTGGCGGAAGGTTGAGAGCTGGAGTTGAGCGGTGAGGGTGGGGCAAAAATTGCGAATTTAACACTGACTGTTTAGACTGAATCTGAATTTAAAATTTGGGACACCGAACTGAACTTAGACTGGGGGCGACACATGAGGTGGGAAAAGAGGGTAGAAGGTTGAGTGAACGTCGGGTTCACCACTGTGATGAATTTAGAATTTTGTTCATCACGGTGGCGTGAAGGAGAAAAGTCGCAGGCGGCGGTAGTCCACCGATCATCTACGACTTTGGGAGGAGATAGAGGTGAGTGAGGGAATTTACCTAGGCGGCGGTAATCCACCGATCATCTAGGTGAGGAGAGGTGCTTGTCTAGGCGGCGGTAGTCCACCGATCATCTAGACAAGAGGTAGAAGGTAAATTCTCAGGCGGCGGTAATCCACCGATCATCTGAGAGGAGGAGCAAGGTAGAGGAGAGAAGAGAGAGCTAGTTAGAGGAAGTGTCGAATGAGGCTAAAGCCCCAGGATCCAGGGTTATATAGGAACTGGAGGCCTCTCCCTCCAACTCCCTGTGGGGAGTTGGTAGTGGGGCTCCAGGTTGTGTTCCCTGGATTCTGTTGCCTGTCTCCCCACTCATGTCTTTATTTACGGAGCTTAAGTTTGGTGTTGGAATATTGGTGAGAACTAATATTAGAGGAGTGTTCCCGGGAGGGACTCACGACACACAGCTCTGGAGATCAAATTAACCTACTTCCATGGATGAACAGACATGTCCAGCAGGATGAAGCAAAACAATAACTTTATTTACGCAGCCTGTATGAGCACTATGGAAGTCGGAAGTCAACTGCACACACCGGTGGCGAGTACCACTAACAGCGTCATCAGAAGAGTACCACAGGTACTTGAATAACACTTTTTGGGTTTCAGATAACAAGGAATACTATTAGTTTCTTTTCTCTTTCCGTGTATCTCCACCATCTATCTCATCGAAAGAAAGGATATCGGGTACTGGTCGACTGACGGCCCAAACGGAATCCATCCAAATTCAAATAACCCAATGCACAATAATAATTGTAGTAATGCGAACTAGAAATTAACATGGAAATACTCAGGATTTCACAATATAATTTCGAGGCAAGGCTGAAACTCTTTTTTGGAGATGTTCCACACGGGGTTAACTAGGTTATCCCACATATATTATCTGACATAGCTTAAAGACGAAGACAGAAAAATATTTATCGATGGTATGACGTTCCATGTTTTGGAGCAATTTTACGTTTTCAGAGAGGGAAAAAGTCGTTGAATCGAGTCGAAAGTAAATTAAGTGATCGGAGAAAGACTAAGGGAGGTGGAATGTGAAATGAAAATAGGTTCTCAATATTGTGCGCGTCAGCTGTTCCAATATTGGAAGATCTCAAGAAGTAAGCACAAATACCCGCGTATAGGTACATATACAGCGGAAAACCGCGCCTTGGCTGCAATAACAGCAGTCATTCTCAAAAGGGAATAACCAAGATTCAGGAATTCAAAAGACGGTCGACCACGTTTAATATTCGAAGGGTTTTCCAGAGTCGTTTTGGAGTTTTAACGTACTATGGAACGAAAGTGGTCGATCTCTGGTGAATTCTTGGAAATCTCGAAGAGGGAAAAGCTTACAAGAAAAATATTCTAGTCCTCCAAAATCGAATCTCTACTCGTTTTGCGGTTCAGATAGCTGTAAACCAATCTGGTTGGGTATAGGACAATTTTGAAAAACGTAACCCTTTTTTTGTCACTGATGACCACTTCTTCCGAACTGCCACAGTTTCCAGGTAATAACTACTGAACTGTTGTTCGCTGACTTCCAATTCGTTAATGAATGGTTCTAGGTCATCCACGGCTCGATCGTTTTTGTTTTGATTCTGAAGGAATGGAAGGTGGTGCCTTAGTTGGTGCACTTTCACTTTTCGTCGCAAACACCTTAATTCGCCAGAACATAGACAAGAACTTCCGTCTATAAAATTTAATACATTAAACAAGCGAGCCGGTCCACAAATCACTCACCACCCTATGAATCTTTTAATGGACCTCAAATTCCGACCTTATTTCCCAACGGCGCAACAGTGGGGACCATTAATTAGCGTTAAGTGTAGGGCGAAGAAGGGACGATAGGGCGAATGATGAACAACCGACAAGATGGAGGCCGCACTTAGAACGCGGACCACAACTACTTGTTGTGATGGATCTGGCTTCCACTGCCAAAACTCTCCCTCTTTTTCACTGTCTTTCCAGGGCATCTACTGGGAGTAGAACCTGGACGTCCCCAAACAAAACGCTGCAAAGTTCTTGCATCTCCATAATGGATGCGCTGTCGAGTCGTTGAGATTACGACTTACGACTTGGTGAAACATTTACTTTAAGAATCAGTAGAATCTTTCTTTTACATTTTTCCCTTGTTGCGAAAAACACTGAACATTATAGTGATCTCAGAGAGTTTCATGATGATGATCCGAAGTTTATTCATTTTCTTCTATGGGACCATAAATTGTTTTAATGAGTTTTAATCATTTCGCTCTTTACCTGGCTACTCATTGCCTCACCCCCTTGAGTGGAGAGAGGTGAAGGGACCAAAAATTATTGGGCCCTGGTAAAATACAACCGATTTTTAGAGGAGGCCCAGGTTCTCTAGAGGAGCGTCGTGCCGTGGGAAGAAGTAGGAGAAGGCAAAATACAACGGAGTGATACCAAACAATTCCTGTTTATACCTACCCAGGCTCGTTGAGGGGGGGAGGGGGGTACATTAGCCCCGGGCCCAGCCTTTGTAGGGGGCCCGGATTTAGAAGAAGAAAAAATCTTGAAGAAACTAAATTTAAAAAACGCTGCAAATTATTACACAACGGTCTATTATTTACCTGTATAGATGCCCCTTCTGCGTACATCACAGTTTTCTGTGGTCAATAGCCTCGAGCCACCCCCCCCCCCCCCCCCCCGCACCACAACAAGAAGGCCCTAAATCGAGTACTGGAGCCGGGCGTCGCCCAACTTGGTCCGACAAAGTGAAAGGTGCCGTGATGAAGTGGACACTTTGGTCCGATACGCGGAGAAGCGAGAAGACAACTTGGTCTCGTCTAAACATGATCTCGTTGTCACTGTTTACTGATTGAATTCATGAATCAGAGCATCGAGTGGTCAGTTATTTCAAGATGAGCGTAGTAGCGGGTGGTACTCAACGTGCTAGGGATTCGGTTTACCATGAAGGATTTGAGTTTACGTTCCACGAGGGTTTAGTTGGTGGAGTGCAGCGGTGGCGATGCAAATTTCGAGCGAGGTTCAAATGCAGAAGTTATCTCAAAATGTTCGAGTCGGACATTTCAACAAGTACAATTAGAGCTAGAGTCAAAAGGCAAGCATCGGGGTGCATTTTCGGAATCTACATACCTTGAAATGTAAACCATCAAATTTTGAGGGGGGTTAAACAACTTTTTTTCATGCTCGATTCCAAAGGTTTATTATTGTAAATAATAACCCGAAAGGTGTAAGGGGAGAGGGAATATGAAAGTAGAGGACAAATAGTAGGTGACTGTTCTGAAAACACTGTGGTGTTTAGTCCGTATTCTGCTAGTGCACCCAGAAAACAAGTTAGCAGTAGAAGTTCCACTAACTTCTTTCCCCGCCACCTTCCCCACTATTTTCTTTTCTTCGCATGCGCTTTCCCTTTTTCACCAACCAGTAAGGTTATCTGCAAACTGATAAACACCAAGTAACCCAAACCATTTCTATCATAGGATAAAGTTTTAAAAGCTCTTTTGCTTCATTTTACTTTTGTTTTGGATTTGATTATTTATATATACATAAATATATAAATCTGTAAGAACTTGATCATTCTCGCTTTCTACGATCCATCCGCCTTCCCTGATTTTCCCCCCTCTCAAAATGGCTTATTTATGGTATATGGTTATGGTTACGGAGGTTTTTGGGTGTTTTAGGAAAATGCTAAGTGAAAAAAAATTGAGTAAGCTGTTAACATGTTTGAAAAACCTTCTTTTTTTCTTGTTTGGGGGGGGGGGGGGAGGGGGCGAAAGCTTTCTGCCTCCGGGTCCAGATTTTCTCTTCCCTGCCCTGTACCTACCAATCAAAGAGTAGAATTCTGATTCAAATGAGCCTCGAGGGAGAACAGAAGCAGAGTTCCAAGCGCTTCATCGAAGCAAAAAAATGCTGAAGGGTGATCCATGTGGGAAAGTAGTCCATTCGGAAGTAATACTTTATCAATTTGAAAAACCGTTAGGAACCTGTGGGTATAAGTTATGATGCTCGGCATCTTAAACTATGAAAACATCCGTCCACCGACTCTCCTGAGAAATATTACTAGTTGAGTGGGAAATATCCCCCCACCAACATTTGCTAAGACATAGTACAACTATCTAGAGTACTCCCACTAGACGCTCCTAATCAAGCAATGGGAGATTATAAAATAACTACCGTCAAATCAATTATAGAATTCCACGATAGAATTTCGTCCTGCATTGAGAATGTTGTGAATTATTCCGCTGGATTTGTGTGCGTTGAGTTCTCTTGACTTTAATGAATAACTAAATCTCATTTAGTTATGACTGATATTCCAGATCTGTACGCATCTAGAAGGCTGAAAATTATTACGGAAGCAGTGGCCTATTGGGTATTTATTTCATACGTAGTATTACATTAATGTGATACGAGCAAAGAGGACTTTCAATCGAGCAAGATAATGTTCGTCTAAATTTCTCTACTCAATATCACGACTTGAGATCAAACAACGAATTCGGCCAACCGATGAGTTGGGAAAAAATATAGGTAGCTGAAGTACGATCATCTTGATTAATAACTCACATCAAAGGTATAACAAGTCCTTGAAAACATTTGCCTAGATCCAGTGCAATAGCAGAAAGTACCAAAAAATTAGAAAAAAAGAAAATACTCCGAGAAATGCATGAATGACTTGATGAGTACTATATCAGCATTTATATGAAAATTGAGTCATACGACATTTGTGAAGGAGAGTCCTCTGAGCGTGTTAGCACAGTTCAGCCGCGCTGATGAGATATTGATATCCCAGCTGCTCGTGTGCTAGCTGAATATTCCACTATGGAAAGAGGATTGGAAGTAGGTACAACAATAATACACGGGATTTCACCAACTGGATGATTTGTAGCAGCCGAGAGATATTACCAAGGAAATTAAGGTTAAATATTTAAAATTACATTTTACTTTGTAAGAGAAGCGGAGGGGGGATGGGTGTTGGATTTATCGCATGAACGGGAGCTAAATGAATTCAGAACGTGTCTGGAATATTTTAACGGTTCGCCGAGTGAACCGGACGCAGAAGCGCGAAGAAGAAAATAGCGTGAAAAGAGAGTAGGACGGTAAAGCGAACTAGGTACCCACCTGGATCCTGACAGATTGATTTTATTTTACGAGAGAGAGATAATATATTAAATACACACAAAATTAAGGAGGGTGACATACAACAGGACTATGATGAACAGTCGAAGTACCAATCAAAAGAAGCAGAAGCAATAACTTTATTCTTTATCGAAGGATAACTTGCTAACGAACAATATAGGGACACACATGACTCCTCTCTGCAAAAGTAAATACAAGTTGACACTATTTTACGAAGAATTATATTTAGAAAAGAAAAGTAATGCAAGAGCTCCTAAAGTTTTAGTAGGTAGGTAGGTGAATACATTTTTTATATAAAACTCCGTTTCAGAACATTATGAATCCGTCCCTGGGTTTTACGCATTTTGCACACTTCTGAACATACGTAGTTTGAAAGGTATCTGAAAGTATCGACACCATAGCTGGAACAGAACTGGAAAATGAGGACCGGTACAATTGAGAAAACGTGTTCCAAGCGGGGAAGCGGTAAAATATCGGTAAAATATTAGCAACTACATTGTTAGAAGTAAAATTCTGCCGTTAATTCTATCTGCGCATTTACATGGTGACGAGTCGACTGCCGCTTGTCGAAGAGCGGGAGATCTTGATTTGCCAGAGGTGCGAACAACGAGCGGAATGCGCTAACAAATTTACGCTAATCCCATTTGCCACCTTCCTATTTGTGAAGCACTATGTAGAGCCGCTTCAGTCCTCGTCTCCCACCTTTAGGCAAACCTACATCGAAACTCCATTAAGCAATCTTGAGAGCTAACGACCGTTAATGGGAGTTTATAGAAGCGACCAAATATGAATAAGTTTTGTTTGATGACCTGCGAGAAGTGGGAGTATCAAAGGAATAAATCATGGGTGTATTTGAATATGAAGGGGAAAGCAATAGGAGTCAATTTTATGGTGTATTGCCTACCAAAAAACAAGGGATCAAGCAGGACCTTTTTACAGGTACGGTGGAAGCATTTATAACAAGTGACGTATAAAACACAGCATCGTTTCTTTTAGGCGATTGAAGGTCCAAAAGGCCAAATCAATGGCCCGAAAGCTGATAGAGCTGTTTGAGAGTTAACAAACTTACTTTTCTGGGAACAAACCTCCCAGTGCAGTGCAGTTCAACTCTGCAATTCTGACAATAGCGAACCACAAGTCCCTCCCCCCACCCGCCACCGTTACTGACCGAACTTACACCACTTACACGCGGTAGGCTTCATAAGTAATTTGCAAAATTGTTTAGGACGAACAGACTCCAAACAGCAAATAGGCTGATCCCTGGAATGCGAACCTAATGCGTTTCAAACGGGAAAAATGTGCAACTTCTCCATCAATGGTAAATACTTCAAGTTTTCCAGGGTATGTGGACACAGCGTATTGACTACTATCAAAACCTGAAGTGGATGAATTATTATCAATAAACGCGCCCGCTGAGCCGAAAGCGCCGGATATTCCTGATGTCACGCACATCTTTGACAATACCAACAGTTTTGCTGGATTGACCGGACAGAGAGTGGAACTGAAATGTGGTTTACTGAGGTTTACCAGGGTGCTGAAACCGATTTTGAATTGAATAAAACCATAATTCGACCCTTCGTGGCTGCTTATATTACTGTATAGGTGTATGATCCGGTCAAGTTGGGAGAGAACCAACACAAGCCCCTTGATGAAATGGTAAACTTTTTTTATTGTTTTCGCCTCCTTAACGGGTTTACGGGGTGGGTATAGTAGAGCTGACATGTACAAACCCCTCATCATCAACAACCAAGATCTGGATAAACCATTGCAATGCAGCCACCCTGCACGAGTGAGAGTCAATGATGAGAACATCTAAAAATTGTGAAAACAGAGTCATAATTTTACAGAAAACATTTAATCAGGATCTCAAAAACGTTTCTAGAGAGATCTCAACTTGTCGTTCTTAAGTCTCTAAATTGGTCTTGAACTTGTCGTACGTTGTGACAGAGTGTAACAGTGGGGGTGGACCCTCGAGTCCCCCTCCTAGACCAGTGAGATTATCACCGGTTAAGAAGGGATATCGATTAGGCTTCCCCAAGCAACCCCGTCTCCACCGGAAGAAAAAAATGTATCGAGAACAACCCACACTGTTACAACGTCTAGCCGTTCGTTATACGGGTATTATTTAATTTGAAGAATGATGGATATTTTGGATTTTTTTATAGGTACTTTCGTAACTAGAACAAATTTGGTTCAATTACTGATAGAATTCTCGAATCGACCGCATTTTATGAAACTGTAATTGCCCAAATGGCTCCAGTACTCGACTTACAGTTTCCTGGGGGAAGCATGAGGGAAGGTATTGACCAAAAAAAAGTGTTCTACGCAGAAAGAGCATCTATCTTACAGAGGAAAATAATAAAACGTTGTTTAATAATTAGCACAGTTTTTCAAGCTGGGAGTCGAAAAACGAATTTCAAAGTTGTATTAGGCATCACTAGGCATCGTACCATCTCAAACGTCAACGGAGGAACATGATTTACAATCTGCTTGAGCCAGCTGAGAGCGAAGGCCTCGTATATCAAACGACATGAGGGTTTGGGAAAGGCAGACGCTGTTCACCTGTTGACAGCGACATTGAAATATCACGCCTCGTCTTGGTCGATCATGTAGGGCCACTTCTGCACACATCTTTATTCATCTCAATAGAACATTGTAACGTTACGAAAATATGAAGGAGTTGTATTTTAAGGTGGAGGAGTATGGCGTGGGGCATAATCAAACTCGAGCGTTACTTGGTGAGAGAATTTGTTGAACCAAAGTACGAAGGGACAATGAGGGATTCGCGAAAAGAAGTACTGCATCTCTATTCATAACTTCGGAACGAAATGTCGTCAGCAGGTCGGGTGATGGATTTTCTTGGAAGCCCTATGAGAGGCCTTGGGGTTAACGGCGTCGTTAAGAGTAGCGGAAAGATACTCAGAGTAATAAGGAAGTGCGGAGCGTCGGTGGAGCGAAAAAAGGAGGGAATAGAAGTAAAACCCAAAGGAAGGGTTCTACAAAACTCTACAGAAGACACACGAAAGACTCGAGACGACAGGACACATTGAGATATTAACAAATCCAGGGGCCGAGGGAGCAGTGGCTTTTAGGATTCGACCGTACCATCTTCGTAACATTCAGGCATTACCTTAATAATACCTGATTTCCCTGTGGGTTTGCCGCTGGAAGATAAACTGTTAGCCTACATTTACCCAGTGTAAGCACTGATTTTTTCTCTCCAATCTTGCGACTCACAATATTATGACGAGGCTAATGGATAAGTACGGACTAACGTTCGTTTTGCTATATATTCTCCAAGTTATACATTCATATAATATAACAAAATTACACCATCTATGACAACGAATGCGGGGGAGAGAGGGGGGTTCTAAGACAAAGTAAATTGATACATGATGCGAAAGGCGAAAGTTTGTTCTCGCAAAATTGATTCTCGAAACATAGGAGTTTATCTTCGACGAAACTGAAAAATCGAGTTCTATACCATTCAGGATGATTACTGAAACTGGGGAAAAATACTTGTCCTGATTTCGATAAAATCCCAAAGCATCCTTCCAAACTATGACAAGCCAAAGTGGAGAATAATTAAGCTCCTCTTTCGATAAACAACTTAATAATCATCAAAGCGGCGGCCTCTTGAATGTGGTTAGCATTCGAGAATGTTGAAGTAAATAGAGTTGAAGGGGAAAACGGTTTTGCGGAGAACCCTCCAGATCAAAATTGATTTACAGGTAGAAACTAAATTTCGATCTTAGCTAACAGGAATAGAATCGAGAGGGAATAGTTCAGAAAATACCAATGAATATAGGTACATCAATCAATCCCGTTTTAAAATGATACAGTTTGATTAATTTATAACATAATTGCATATGCAAAAATCATAACCATTAGTTAATTTTATAACTTGTCTGGAGACAATTCTAATCAACAATGTTATTCCCTGATAGCCTGTATTTAATGCAGCAAGGGCTTGGCTTGGTTATAAACAGAACCTACGTCACACTTATTGAATCACCTGAGTTTTTCAGGAGAACGTGGAGGACAGAGTGTTCGGCTGATTATTTCAATATAATCATAATTGCATTACTAACAACACCGTGATAACGGCGAAAACCCCCCGTCAAGTACCAACTCGATCACATTTGATTGCCCAGTACGACAAGAAACACAACCCAAGACAGTTCTGTATTAATTCAACTCCATGCAATCCGAAACGAGCTCGACTTCCACGGTTGGGAGGATAATGGCTTGAATCACTTTGAAGACGTCCTTCGCAAAGCAAACATCCCAAGCTTTCAATAGCTCCCAGTAATGTATTTAACTGACTAAACTTGATACCGAACACGTGAATGCTTCTAACAATTGTTGAGTGGATTATCGACGTCCATTTAAGAGAGCAGTAGTAGTAATAATATGAACTCACAACAAGTAAGGTCTGAGAGCTTCGCCACAGAAATACCTCATATATGTTGGGGGATGATCAGTTGTTCATCAGGATACTTTACACTTCGAATAAAATAAATACAGTACGATATTCACTAGTTACTGATTTGTTAATACTCAAATGAACAGGCAGTAATAGACCCACCATATTTACTATTAACTATTAGTGCCATGGAAGAAAGCCACCTTTCTTCAATTTCTTCCCTTTCTTCCATGCATTAGTGCATATATACAGGGTGTCCCAGTTCCTTCTGGAGAAACTCAGGGAATCGATTTTACTCTTCGTTTGGAACAAAAAACGCTGCAAATCCCTGCACAACGGTTTATTATTTTGTACAGAATACCCTTCTGTTACAGACCAACGCTCTCCGTATAGATAACCATTTATATAATATATGTAATATTCTATACATATCATGTAAATCGCAGACCCCCCGTAGGTTAGTACCTAACCCCGTACTCGTTAATAAGTACCTACCTACCAAATCACGAGTTAAATGTTGCTAAAATAATTCTGTCGATGACAAACGAACTAAAATGGCAAAAATAAACGCAAATAATGAAGTGATGAAGGGAAATTGTTGATGTGGAGTGAAAATACACTGGAAATGGCGGATGAGGTTGGGACAGAAACAAAAGCCGGCGCCACAACGCGAAATCCCATGTGATTGGAAAGGCCTAGGTCAGTCATAATGAATTCATTGAAAAAAAAAAAAAAAAAAAAAAAAAAACAAAACGAGTGATTGAACTATTGCGGACCATGCCAATGCGCACCACGCCAATTTAGACAATTCGATTATAATCAAGGATATTGTATCCAATATTGTAGGGGGGGGGGGGGGGGGGGTGTCTTCAATTGTTTTCAATGGTTTTCAGTGGTTATCAATGGATTTTTCAATTGCAATTGCATTACAATTTCACTTGCGCTTTAATTGCAATTGGAATTAACTTCGAATGATATAAATTGGTATGCCATCAACTTGAATTGGACTTTAATTTGAATACTCGTTACTAGGTACCTACCTGAACCGTTGTGTAATAATTTACCTGTAAAGGTGCCCCCTCCTACGTAGATAGCATAATGAACCGTTGTGCCCATCATTCATAGTATAATGAATTTGCCCATCAATACCTAATACGTCAACGGTTGTTCAAGTTGCAAATTACCTATCAACAAAATCCAGCCCCTTCTAGGTAGAGGAACCGTTGTGTAATAATTTACCGTTGTGTAATATTTTGCCGTTGTGTAATAATTTACCGTTACGTTATAATTTGCCGTTGTGTAATAATTTACCATTGTTACAGATCACAGCTCTCCGTATAGATAACCCTTTATATAATATATGTACTATTCTATACATATGATATAGATCGCACACCCTCCGTAGGTTAATACCTAACCCCGTACTCGTTACTAGGTACCTACCTAAATCACGAGTTAAATGTTGCCAAAATAATTCTGCCGATGACAAACAGTACCTAACAAAAAGAAACACACATAACGATGTTCTGAAAAGAAATTGATGAGTGAAAAAAGTTGCGAAAGTACCTACCACCAAACTCCAGCCCCTTCTACGTAGATGGTATAATGAACCGTTGTGTAATAATTTACCGTTGAGTAATGATTTACCATCGTGTAGTAATGATTTACCCATCAATAATACTTCAACGTTTGTTCAAGTTTCACTACCTATCAACAAACTCCAAAAGAGCCATCATTTTTCAAATGAAATAATATCACAGAACAACCAACTCGACTTCATACTCCGCCTATAAAATCAGGTGATCCCTAGCAATGATTTTATCTTCGGCCAATTTCCTATTGTCGGCGCGTCCCTGGTGACGAGATTTGGTCTGATGAATACAATTTCATTCACCCTGGTGTCGAAAATGCCTGTCGGTGCAAACTTCGGGGCCTTACTGTGAACGAACGGCTGGACGTACGATGCTCCGGGTGGTCTTAAAAAACTCGTAGGTTCAAGGACTATTCAACACCGTAAAACAGATTCACGTAAAAAAAAAAGTATAGGCGTTCTGAAAATTTCAACCCCTATTTTGAACCCCTTAGAGATTACTGACAGTAACGTCGAGCTTTGAGGACCAACTAGACCCCAGACGGAACCTATAACCCGAATTTCATCAATTTTGTTTCATGGTAGGTAACTAAGAAAAGTGGCCAGTACGGCGTACGGCGGACAGACAGAAATATTGGTTTATTATTTTCAATAATGAACCGTTGGAATCGAGCATGAAAAAAAAAAACGCTGCAAATCCCTGCACAACGGTTTATTATTTTGTATAGAATACCCTTCTGTTACAGATCACAGCTCTATGTATAGATAACCCGTCTATATAATATAATATGTACTATTCTATGCATATTATGTAGATCGCAGACCCTCCTTAGGTTAGTACCTAACCCCGTACTCGTTACTAGGTACCTACCTAAATCACGAGTTAAATGTTGCTAAAATAATTCTGCCGATGACAAACAGTACCTAACAAAAAGAAACACACACAATGAAGTTCTGAAGAAAAATTGTTGATGAGGAGTGAAAAAAGTTGCAAAAGTACCTACCAACAAACTCCAGCCCCTTCTACGTAGATGGTATAATGAACCGTTGTGTAATAATTTACCGTTGAGTAATGATTTACCGTAGTAATAATTTACCCATCAATAATACTTCAACGTTTGTTCAAGTTTCACTACCTACCAACAAACTCCAGAAGAGCCATCATTTTTCATATTAAATAATATCACAGAACAACCAACTCGACTTCACACTCCGCCAATATAATCAGGTGATCCCTACCAACGATTGGCCGTATTCACAAATTCCTATTGTGGGCGCGTCTCTGGTTACGAGATTTGGTTTGAATTGTATACAATTTCATTCACACTGGAGTCGAAAATGCCTGTCGGTGCAAACTTCGGGGCCTTACTGTGAACGAACGGCTGGACGTACGATGCTCCGGATGGTCTTAAAAAACTCGCAAGTTCAATAACTATTTAAAACCGTAAAAATATTTACGTAAAAAAATGGTATAGGCGTTTTGAAAATTTCAACCCCTATTTTGAACCCGTTAGAGATGACTCACAGTAACGTCGAGCTTCGAGGACCAACTAGACGCCGAACGGAACCTATAACCCGAATTTCATCAATTTTTTTCCATGGTAACTAAGAAAAGTGGCCCGTACGGCGTACGGCGTACGGCGGACAGACAGAAATATTTTTAATGCAGTTTTGGATTCTACATACCTTGAAACGTAAACCATCAAATTTTGAGGGGGGGTAAGAATTTTTTTTTTCATGCTCGATTCCAATGGTTCATTATTGAAAATAATAAACCAAAATTGTAACACCCCCCTCAAAATTTGATGGATTACCTACGTTTCAAGGTATGTGGAATCAGTAAAAATGCAATAAAAATATTTCTGTCTGTCCGCCGTACGCCTTATGGGCCACTTTTCTTAGTTACCATGAATAAAAATTGATGAAATTCCGGTAATAGGTTCCGTTCGGGGTCTAGTTGGTCCTCGAAGCTCGGCGTTACTGTCAGTCATCTGTAAGGGGTTCAAAATAGGGGTTGAAATTTTCAGAACGCCGTAGCTCGAAAACTTTCGATTGAAGGGTATGGTTTTTTTTTCACGTTATTATATTTTTCGTGAGCTAAACAATTGTTTGAGACCACCCGGAGCATTGTACGTCCAGCCGTTCGTGTGCACCAAAAAGCTTCGTCAACACGATCGTGAATCAAACGGTATAAATGTGGCCGGGATATCATCACTAAGGAGCACCTGATTATAATCAAGGATGGCTGTATGAAGGCGAGTTGGTTGTTCTGCGATATTATTTCATTTGATAAGTGATGGACTATTGGATTTTGTTGGTAGGTACTTCTGAAACTTGAACAAAAGTTGAAGTATTATTGATGGGTAAATTATTACACAATGGTAAATTATTACACAACGGCAAATTATTACAGAACGGAAAATTATTACATAACGGTAAATTATTACACAACAGTTCATCTACCAAGAAGGGGCTGGATTTTGTTGATCGGTACTTTTGCTACTTGACCAACCGTTGAAGAAAAGAACGGTTCATTATACTTGACCAGAGGGTAGGTACTGACCACAGAAAACAGTGATCTACGCAGAAGGGGTATTTATTTCACTCCACATCAACAATTTTCCTTCAGAACTTCATTATTTGCGTTTCTTTTCGCCATTTTAGTTACTGTTTGTCATCGAAAGAATTATTTTAGCAACATTCAACTCGTGATTTAGGTACCTAGGTACCTAGTAACGAGTACGGGGTTAGGTAATAACCTACGGAGGGTCTGCGTTCTACATAATATGTATAGACTAGTACATATTATATAGACGGGTTATCTATACAGAGAGCTGTGATCTGTAAAAGAAGGGTATTCTGTACAAAATAATAAACCGTAGTGCAGGAATTGGCAGCGTTTTTTTATTGCATTTTCGGATTCTACATACCTTGAAACGTGAACCATCAAATTTTGAGGGGGGTTAGAATATATATATATTTTTTTTTTCATGCTCAGTACAAATTTTTCGAAAAGTTCTTCGTTTTAAAGATATCCGGGAATTTGTGTTTCCAACTTGTCATTACCTTACCACATAAAAACGCTAATAAATTCGAAAATATTGAGACTACAGTAAATCCATTTTCACCATTTCAAAGAACGTTAAATTTCCTGTAAGATTCTTCTGTTTTCAATGGTCAGTGTTACTTAAAATGTTGGCCAATACCAGTTGGAACATTTGAAAATTTCAACATTTAAAATTGTGAAAAAGATTGTACGTTCTACTGAGGTTACAAAGAAATACCTACAACTTGTCAAATTTCACAAAAACTTCTTCATCTAATAGGCTTGAACGTGATTTTGCTTGCACAAGAATTTGGTAATAATAAATTATGAACCTCGGTTAATCATCTTATCAAACTGCAACTCCTCCACCACTTCAATTTAATGTGTCTCGTAGA
Source organism: Leptopterna dolabrata (assembly GCA_954871275.1). Classification (NCBI taxonomy): domain Eukaryota; kingdom Metazoa; phylum Arthropoda; class Insecta; order Hemiptera; family Miridae; genus Leptopterna; species Leptopterna dolabrata. Next base: position 39,891,129 of record OX940976.1, read on the forward strand.
AAGGAAGTTGTTATGCCGCTTTATTTTTCGAATAAGGAGTACCGAGATATGCTGCTCGTGTATGGGTACTGTAACAGCAGCAGTACAATACTTGTAAAGCCTAAAAGATGAAGAAGTTTTTGTGAAATTTGACAAGATGTAGGTATTTTTTTAACCTCAGTAGAACGTACAATATTTTTCACAATTTTGAATGTTGAAATTTTCAAATGTTCCAACTTATATTGGCCAACATTTTTAGTAACTCTGACCATTGAAAACAGAAGAATCTTACAGGAAATTTAACGTTCTTTCAAGCGGTGTAGTTGGATTTGCTGTTGCCTCAATATTTTCGAATTGATTAGCATTTTTATGTGTTACGGTACCTAATGAAAAGTTGGAAAAACACAAATTGTCGGATACCTTTAAAAACGAAGAACTTTTCTAAAAATTTCTACTGAGCATTTTTTGTTCCAAATGGAGAGTAGAATCGATTCCCTGAGTTTTTCCAGAAGGAATCGGGACACCCTGTATATATATGTAGAATGGTATGGTGGCGAAGTGAAGTGTATTAGTCAAAGCGATTTTTCTCATTTCTACCAAACCAGTAGGTAATGAATAAAAGTTGGAGGAACCAACGTAGTTGAAACAATACCCCCTACTTTCCCGATGGAGCATTCCATGATACATTCTAAGGAACAAGATTAATTTCAAAATATTGCTCATCTGCGTACTCGACCTTCCTTTCTTAACTGCAGATGGTTTGGTGAACGTTAGAAAATTATATGTAGGTATGATGTAGTCAAGATCGGATTTCATCTTCTGCAGGCAGACACAGATACACACATTAAATAACTATATATGAAAATGTGGTGAAATCCAGGGATATGTATATATCCGGAAAGCTGTACAACGGATAGCCAATGGAACATTTCAATAACTGAATTCATGATAATTGATGATAAAGTAATTCATGATAACTTGATTCATTATAATTTTGGGCCCAGTGTTGTATTCCGCTTCGAAATCGTCTGAACATATCGATGAGAACTGTTTCTGAGATTATTGTTGGGAGAAAATGCTGTGGACGTACTATGGCATGATGGTTTGTCGTGAGCAACTTGCAACACAGAATCATGAAGATAAATCTTCCGAATTCTTATCACACCAACGCATCACAGAAAAAAGAAGAAATTGTTGGATTCACGTCGCGTTGGATTAGAAAGTTACGGTGCCCAACTTCACCACAAAACACCAACAGCGAATACAACTATTCTCCTGCGGCTTATATGGCAGGGACCAACCTGCCCGATATCCAACGGGCTTAGCGATATTTTGAAAACCGGATAAGTATTATCTCGAGGTGAAGGATCTAACGAGAAAACTTGCAGTAACGACGCGACCCGACATCGCAGCAGAGCAATAAAAGAATCTGGTGGAAGTTGCAAACACCTTTCCAAATGCCGTAGCTAGCTCGAAATGACAATCTATCGGAAAGCTATAAATACCTGCCGGAGACGGGAAAGCTTCGGAACTTGAGCAAAGGAATGTCCGGATTGAGTTAGAACTTTGGGGCGGGTCGGATTTTTCCCTTCGGCGTTTTCGTTTTCAGGCAGTGAGGAAACCCTCAATTCAACGTTTGCACAGTACTCCTCCTAAACATGAGCACAAGCTCATTACGAAATTGGATGCTGCGAAGTATAGATAATGTTTTATTAATTACTTAATTATAATGATAAGTTACATAGTTAGGATAAATAAATGTGAAACAACATACCTTTCTGAATTGTTTGTTTCATAGTATATGACCAGACAGCTGAAACGTATGAGTATTATGGAATTTATTGAACTTACATTCGGCCAACCAGGGGTTTTTGTAGTGGAATACTAAAACTTCCAATGGGATATCTAGAGTCTGGAAAAAGTCAAATAACTGTTTGAAAATCAATTGAAATAATCCCATACTGAGACGTGTTTTAGAATAAAAATGGCAAAACTTGGTTAAAAAGAAACCGATTAGTGAAAAAACCATCAGAAGAATCCGCCATGACGCATAATTCAGTCTGATCCACAGGGGTCAAACATATCGATGTTAAAGTGGAATAAACAATATTCGATTTTTGAGTTTATCTGTCCGAAAATCTACGCAATTCAGAGAATGTTTCCGAAGAGTAGGAACCATCACAAACAGCACTTAGGCGCAAACCCTCTCGACCCTTCCCCGGGTAACAAATCTACCTTAAAAGCATATGCTTGTAAAATAAAAATGCAAGCGGTTGAGGCTGCCAAGTCCCAAATGAAAAATCCAGCTCACCACAAACCATCCCTCGTGGTACGATTCTCATATTCCAAATGAAATGAACTTCACGCAGGTAGGACTTATACCAATATTAAGCGCTGGGTAACACTGTTAAAAGGACGCCGACATCCCCCCCCCCCCCCCCCATTGTCAAATTATTATGAACTTCTACGTTATCTTGCTCGCAATGAAAGCAATTAGTGGACGGGCGACGCCCACCTGAACACCTGTTTAATCCAGCCGCACGACGGTAAAGGCGGAAAAAACTGATCCTCACGTCCCATGTCTCGTAGTGCGAGAACAACAAAAAAACATATAGCCTAAATCCACCCTTTGATCCCCTTTACGTGAACATCAGACCTATGTAATTCATTTATCAATATTTTTCTTAATATACTCCACGCCACATGTTCACTGATAGACTTTTGTATCTGATGGATGATAGGTACATCAGAAATGGTAGATATTTCAGCCACGTCTCGAAATAGGAGAATCTTATCTCTCAAGAAAATAATTGTCTAGTCAAAAGGGGCGGAAAACAGAGAAACAATAATAACAATAAAATGGCGGGTCCGCTGACCATCAGCCACATGTGTGATCAGGAAAAAAAAGCACGTACCAAATACATCAGGGGTACCTGTGTGTCTGTGTGTTCTTTACACAACAGGATCTATTACTTCATTAAATTCTAAATAAACTATAAAAGTCAATACCAAACGCATATTGGTTTATTATTTTCAATGATGAACCTTACGAATTGGACAGGAAGAAAATGTTTAACCCCCCCTCAAAATTTGAATGATTCCGTTTCTAGGTACGCAGAATCGTAAAATGCAATATGCAAATGTATATATCCGTCCGCATACGCAATATACAATGTCTGTCCGTCTGTGTGTCCTCAAATCCTACCCACACGCATAATTTGCTCAATTCGAATCCGATTTTGCTGAAATCTTCAAGGATCATGCGGGATGGGCCCCATATGGTCCCCTACGAATTACGGAACGACTGAAACATTGGTGCCGCCACTGCGCACGCGCAAAAATAATATTTTAAATTCCATTTCGGATTTCACGTACTCTGAAACCGAAATCAGCGAATTCTGAAGGGGGTTAAAATCTTTTTCTTCCAATGGTTCGTTATGGAAAATAATGAAGGGAAAATACTGAGGGAAAAGGGAGTCAAGCTGAATTCAAAAACCTGAATAATGATTCGTTGCTGAGGCATACTCCCTGGCGTTTCTGTCTGCTCTGACTAGTAGAAAAATAGTTGCTGCTAACATGGGACGGCCAAAGCTTCAGCGGGTTCCTAACGATCCTGAATGAGGTTAATGAGCAAGCCTCATTAGCGCCTTAGTCCGAACTCTTCATTCCCAGCCAACCCCTTCCACCAAACCTTTCCACCACCCCGTCATACCAGTCTTACAGTTACTGATGCCACGTCATCGTAGGCGCGTTCGACCTCTGCCTTTCAGACTTTTGTGAATATTTCCATTTGTATTATCACTTCCGAGGAACAATGGTCGTGAAATAATGAATCCCTCTTTTCTGCAGACATTTTCCACTTCCAATTCAGTGGTCATATTTTACTACATGTCTGTGAGGAGGAAACATATGACATTCCAAGTCCTACACGTACTGCAGCTTCAGAATGAGCAGGACATAGCTAATACAAAACTACAAAAGTACTAAAACAGCGAAAACTACGAGATAGGAAGAGAGACAAAACTACTTAGCGGACGAATACTGAGAAAATTATAACTCACAAAACGAAGAAAAAAGGTTTTTCCCTCACATTCTGGCTGCTAATATAGGCCAATTAATAAGTTCCCCATTAGGGAAAAATAAATGATAGATATCCACGTTGACGGTTGATTTAGTTATATACTGTTAGCCCCATGGCTGATGATGTGGTGATTGCCGATCGAGGCTCTAACTCGCTGAGGTTTGCCACAATGTGTGATTGTATACCGAGGAAAACGGGGCACCGAAAGGATACTACTCGTTCCTTAGTGTTTCTGGTTTTTTGCCATCAAAGCTATAGCCGCGACTACCACTACGTCCCTCCTCTTCTTAATGTGACTGCAGCAATGTTGACAGGTCAATATAAAATGGAGTGTATGACACACTTTTCAGTACAGATTCTGATAAAACGTTTTCTCAGAAAAGTCAACCATCCATCTGCTAACTTCGTATGTTCATGGAAACAAAAACAATGAAACCATCAAAATTACAATGATCGACAGTAGAAAGAAGGTTAAAATTACGTAACTAAAACTGCTCTTTATGAAAGATTCAGTAAAGGAACGGCCATAATTTCATGTCACACTCAGGTTTGTGAGGATTACTCGGCGAAATATTGCCTAGGTTCAAGGATTCTGTGAAAAAACTGCACCAGCGGATGTGGCTCCAATTAAAAAATTGAAACATGAAGTTAGGGAAATTGAGGGATTTTGATTAGAATTCATTTGGAGTGTTACTCAATAATTTCTTAGACAAGGAGGTTTGGCTATGATGAATTATGATTCTCACCTTTACCTACAACAGGAACTACTTAGGTCGAGCAGATGTTAAAGTGATGAGCAGATATTAAAAAACGCTACAAATTATTACACAACGGTTTATTATTTACCTGAATCTGCGTACCCCTTCTGCGTTCTGCGTAGATCACTACTTTCTGTGGTCAATACCTACCCTCGAGATCCCCCCCCCCCCCAGTACTGCAGTTGAAATCGAGTACTGGAACCGACCCGGGAATCACAATTTCATAAAAATGCGCGGGATTAAATAATTGTCATCAATTTTATTTGTTCTTACTTATGAAGCATAAGGTAAACAACAAACCTTTGTAATACACACATTTGTGTAAGAAACCCTTGCTTAATGGACCGTTGTGTAATAATTTGCCTGTATAAACTCCCCTTTACCCATAACACACCTGGCTGTATTCCAATCGGGCTTCGGAGCACAACTAGGGCCTAAATGGAGCCTGTGTGCGAAAGAACGATTTTAGACCAAAATGTATGGTAAATTTAAGGCAGAAAATATGTTAGAAATTCAGTTCTTCGCTCGTTGGTCAAAATCGACTTCAAACTCGGTCTGCTCGCCTTAAAAAACATAGAAAGGACACCTCACATGCTCAGTTACTAAAACACCAAAAAACCCTATTGTTACACCCAAACACCCTCTTGGGTATATTCCGATCGGACTGCAAAGTTTCGGGACACAGCTAGGGCCCAAATGGAGCCTGTGTGCGAAAGAACACATTTTTTTAAGTGGAAAGTAAAGGCTGATATGGATGATACGGCGTACGGTGGACGGCATTGTTGGAATCTAAGCACAACCTTTTTCAATCAATCAATCAATATTTTTTATTTTTGAGGGGGGAGTTCAAAAAAGTTTTGCTGACGGATACATAGGTGCTATTCACAGAATAACAAACCAAAATATTTTCCTGTATAGATGCCCGTTCTGCTTGGATCACTGTTTTCTGTGGTCAATACCTACCCACGAGCTCTCCCCGGGAGAGCCATAAACCGAGTACTGGAGCCGGCCGGGAATTACGGTTTCATAAAAATGCGCCAGATTCAATAATTCAGTCATTAACTATTTGTTGTTATTCATGAAGCATAACGTTCGTTCAAGCTACACAACAAAATCCAAAAGAACCTTCATTCTTCAACTGAAATAATACCAAGGAACAACTAACTCGTTCATAAGGCCATCCGTGATTACAATCAGGTGTTCCCTAGCAATTATATCTGGGGCGAACTTACACCGCTTCATTTACGATCATGTTGACGAAGCTTTTCAACCAAACGATTGGTGCAAACGAACGATTGGTCACAATGCTCCGGGTGGTCTCAAAAAACGCTGCAAATTATTTCACAACGGTTTACTATTTACCTGTATAGATGACCCTTCTGCGTAGATCACTGTTTCCTGTGGTCATCACCTACCCTCGAGCTCCTCCCACGAAAGCTTTAAGTCTAAATCAAGTAGTGAAGCCGCCCCGGGAATTACAGTTTCATAAAAAGTTTGACTGATGAACTGATTATGCTAGTTTATTGCATTGAATTGCATGTAATCCATTAAAAACCACTGAATTGCAACTGAATTCCAATTAATTATTGATCGATTGAAATCCAATTAAAGTGAATTCCAATTCCAATTAAAATACAATTCCAGTTGAAATCCAATTCCAGTTGGAATAAAATATCCATTGAAAACCACTGGAAACCATTGGAAACTATAACCCCCCCCCCCGCGCCAAATGGGGTGCAAGATTGTTGCGGCGTCCCTAGCGATGATATCTGGACTGAATGTATAAAATTTGATTCACCCTCCGGTTGACGAACCCTGTCGGTTCAAACTTTAGGGCCTGATTGTGAATGAACAGCTGGACGTACAGCTCCGGGCGGCCTCAAAAAACTCCCAAGTTCATGTACTATTTAAAAACGTAAAAAAATTCGAGACAACGGTGTCCTGGAGATTCCAACCCCTTTTTTCATCCCTTAGAGATGACTGACATTAACGCCCCGCTTTGCGGACCAACTAGACCCCAATGGGACCCACAAACCAAATTTCATCAATTTTGGTTCATGCCAACTAAGGAAAGTGCGAAGTACGGCCCGGCGTACGGCGGACAGATAGAAATTTTTTTATTGCATTTTCGGATTCTACACACCTTGAAGCGGAAACCATCAAATTTTGAGGGGGGGGGGGGGGTTAAAATTTATTTTTTTCATGCTCGACTCCAAAGGTTCAATATTGAAAATAATAAACGAAAATTCTTTACTTCGGGATGAATTTAAATGCGTAAAAAAAACCATACCCGTCTACTGGAAGTTTTCGAGCCACGGCGTTCCAAAACGTTCACTCCTATTTTTCACCTCTTAGAGATGACTGACAGTAACGCCGAGCTTCGCGGACCACCTAGAACCCAAACGGGACCTACAAACAAAATTCCATCAACTTTGGTTCATGGTAACTAAGAAAAGTGTGAAGTACGGCGTATGGCCTGAAATTTTTTCTTTACATTTTTGGATTCTACATACCTTGAAATGGGAACCATCAAATTGGGGGGGGGGGGGTCTATCCTCGATTCCGAAGGTTCAGTTTTGAAAATAATAAACCAAAAACCACTGCTCAAGCAGACTAGTGACAAAATATATCAGACGATTCATCCCCATCTCATGCTGAGTTGAAGGGTTAGTAGGTAGGCTTGGAGACGCCGAGGTCACGTCGAAGGCGTCATATCTTGGAACCATTGACATGCAGATCAGCCAACCTCGCAACAATAACGGTAAGAGGAGAGACAAGAGATTACATAGCAACGTTAAGGTGGCAACGACGGGAGACACGTGGACGTGGAATTATTGATTCAGGTTAATATCCACCCACTGGGCCCACGTGAGCACAGGGTGGGCGGGACCACGACGCTCTACGACCACCGCCGGCTTCTTTCACGTTCACAACAGGCTCAATCGGCAATTACATGGTGCCGTATCTATGGTAATGAACTATTAGAACCCATTACCTAGGTGAGATAGGTGGATGTAAAACTCAAAGGACGAATGAAGGAGGACTCAGGAACAAAGCTAGAGATGCTCCATTAATACGATACGCCATTAATTGGACGAAGATGTCGATGACATCACTACGCTACCTCAGAAATAAGTACACACGATCTTGTAAATCTACCTGCGATGAAGCTGACAAGGCATGGAAACCATTTTGCATTTTTTGATACCGTACCGAAGCCAGGAGGATTGGCCTCCCATACTAAATTACCAGCAATTCAGCTAAAAATGTGTGATTATTAAACTATTGAAGCAAACTCATACCAGACAGAAAGTACAATGGTAACGGGTGTTAATACTCATACATGCATTACAGAACGCACTATATTGGTGAATATACACGACCCACCATGTACCTACCTAGAGAACATAAGATTATGACGATAAAATCAGTTTAATCTTGATCTTTCTACAGACTAGTTCGTGCACCCTTGAAAGAAAGCAAGTTTACTACACTCACAATAAGATTCTCGTTGACTACCTGCTACGGAAAATAATAAAGGATAATAAAGGAAAAATAATAAAGGATATTAAGTCATTGGGATATTCTAAGACCGAAATAAGGGGGATAGAAAGGAGATAGATGAGAAGTGGTGCATAACTTATAGAAGACTGGTTAACACTTGGCAAAAGAAAACGTTAGTGAAGTGCAGTTCGAAAAATGAACTTACAACTATCGACAATGCCATCAAAAAGTGACGGATCGCGTTACCCTGGTCAGGTGACTGACAGGAAAATGAATAAGTAGGTACATACTTGTAAAGAGGAACCCAGACAACGACGGGGAAAAAGCAGAATGCGTCTTTTGGACCTCTCTGGGCACTACCTACTCCTTTTTCTTTCAATTGCCACTCTCGGGATGAGGTGAACCATGGTCAACAATCCAGAAACGTATGATTCGAATAAATACTGTGAGGAGTACGTTTCATACATTAGGTACCGGAATTTTGAGGTGAGCGAACATAATAGAATAGACGAATGGTACCTAATGACAACAACACAACTTCACCAACGAGTACAGGCACATGTGCATCAATGTTTTGCAGCTTAGGAGATTTTGAAAGCAAGAAACGTGAACTGAATGTATCCATGGTCATTACGCTCTAATCCAGAGTGACGGTTGGACATGAAGGGTTGATGGGACAGGAAGGCATCGACAACGGATCGAGTTCTTACATCCTTTCAACCTATGAGACAGATGACAAATGTTCCTGACGCGGGGAAAAGCCTTCATTAGGTCCACTCGAGAAAGTTTATTATCTGGAAAAGCTTGCGTCAGCAAAAACTTCCTTTTCAACAATATGGTAGGTTTAATAGAAAGAAAGGGTCGAGTAACTCATGTCCTACCGATACGGATTCAAAACAATATTCACTTATTTGACATATCCATACCTCACTGACCGGATGAACTTGACAGGATATAACTATATCCTGTACTACCAACTAGAAATACATTTATCTATCACGAAGTAGTCAACATAGATGACCGAAAGTAGGGTGAAGCCCATAAAGTTCCTTCGTTGGAGTGTATAGAGATAGACGATCAGAGAATAAGATCCTAATCAAACGCCAAGAAAAGAGCAGAAATATCGATGAAGGCGGACGTCAGTGAATGTAGGATTATTATATTCACTACCAAAACCATAAACTGAGGAGGATCCAGATCTAGGGCATCGCTCATATTATATGCAGCCGCAGTGTCGCAGAGAGGAATGATATAAGCTAAGAAGATGTCATAAAACCATGGTAGGCGACAAAAAAGGATATTATAGTACACAATAAATTTTAATACCCTTCATTTCAACTGAAGGTTATGTTCTTATAATGTAAAACATAATGTAGGTCTGTATTAAACTTCTGGAGAGATGTTTTTGGGTATCTCGAGGGTAAAGAAATTATTTACCAAACGCTTGTTGGCCAATATTGTCCTTTTGATTTATTTTTGAGGCTCCTCATACGAACATGAACTGGAACACTACACACATTCGAAGGACACCATTCATAATAAGCTCTTGCCCTTACTGATACTAAATCATAGAAAAAGGTAACCAGAGCATAGTTATAGATAATGCAATTCAGTATCGACCTAATGTCGACGAAAATAATACGAGTAGAAAATGTATTAAATATCCCCTGTTAACCGATTAGTAGTATGAATGGCACCGACCTAACTCGAAAATAATACGAGTAAAAAAGGTATAGAATATCTCCCTACTAATCGATAGAGTTCTGGAAGTTACCCTCAGGCCATATAGGACTCACATGCCGAATTTCAGAATCCTACGTTTCAAAAATGGCCGGAAGGATGATAACGGCAGGTTTACGTCACACGGGTGGATTCTACGTGCCTTGACACGAGAAACGAAAATGTTGGGGGGGGGGGGGGGGGCAAATTATTTACTGGCATTATTGTACTATATTTCCTCAACTTGAACATGTCAGCTATCGTGGCCAATCCCATCGCTCCATCCTGAACCCAGACGGCTTTATAGTCGTCGTCAAGAGGGAAATTATGATCAAGGTTTTTTGAGGAACTCTGCGAATATGGCAGCTCACAAAGGACGCCAAAGCTATGAGTCAAATGAGAGCGAGAGTGAGGTCCCAGCGGGTAGCTCGCATTACGTTTTCAGCTTCGCTGCTAATGGGACCCCTCAAACCCACCTCCATGACTTCCTCGAGTAATCAACTGAAATGAACCGGAAGGCATGAATTATACACCTTAATTTATTTCTGGGAAAACTGCGCAAGACCTCTTTCCAGTTGAAGAGCGAGATACATTATTTGACTGACTTCATTCCAACCAAGACGAGGACAACGAATTGAGAGAAAATGTAACTAAATACCCCAGAAACTGATAAATAGAGTGACGAAAAGCAGATCCAGTATTACGCCGTTCTCCTGTGACTAGGAACAGTACAATCCACCCATCGACCGGTTGATATAATATCTAATTCGTTCATTCATGCTTAACTCCACTGGTTCATTACTAAAATAACTTAACAAAATACAATAATTAATGATAGATCTATCATCATTCGAATTTCAGTCTACACAATGTCGTTCACTGTATGGAAATTATTAGAGCCCTAAAACGAAGGAAAAAATTAGTTGTGGAACCTATTAAAATAGAAGTCAACAGTCCGTGAAAAGGGGATGGTGAATGGTGACTATACATGAGTACCTCTGTCACTGATGGAACGCAAAGCCCTAATGGGACACGAAACTAAACGCGGCAGCGAAAGTGGGAAAAAATACACGGGCAGAATATAATGAATGGTGAGGGTCGGAGAGGGAGCCCATACAGCTGCGGGAGAAAATAGAAGAGAAATCTCGCTGTGTGAGGGAATAAAGTTGGGTTTGTGGTGATGTGACGAGAGAAGGGGTGCAAAGACTGTCAGGATGAGAAAACATTGATTGATCCCCAGCCCTTAACGCCTCCCTTTGGGCCATTGTAGAAGCGCAAGAGGGTCCCATAAGTTATTTGAACGGAGAGTCGAAAGTATTGATCTGTGGACTCGGTGAAAGAAAATCTGCGAGTCTGAGACGCTAAAGTGGACCATCGAACAACGATGGGAATCAGAAAACGGACCCACCCAGTGAGACGGTAACAACGTACTTTCCCTACAAAAGTGAGCGACAACTAACGATGTTAGTTACAGAGGATGGAATTGTAGATTTTTGACGCGGGAAAAGAGTCTACGTCGATGTTTCAATATACTCAAGGCGTTTCATGTTGTGCTTTGCAGTAAAGAGACTGTTTATGGTTCTGATAGGACCCGGGGATGAAAATGGATTATATTAGTAGTAGTCTTAATAAGGCAAACTTAGTTATACAGGGAGGTTCAGCGAATATGGTTATCCTCCATAACCTCCTTTACGAGACGCTCCGAACAAGTTTCAAACCCTCTTTTGGTTTATTATTCTGTGAATAATACACCTATGTAATCGCTCAGCAAAAAATTTTTATAACACCCCCTCAAAGTTTGTTCTTTTCCGTTTCAAGGTACGTAGATTCCAAAAATGCAATGTCCGTCCGCCGTATCACGTGTACAGGCTTCATTTTCGGTCTAAAAAAATCGTTCTTTCGCACACATGCTCCATTTGGGCCCTAGTTGTGTCCCGAAACTTTTCAGCCCGATCGGAATATACCCAGGGGTGTTATGAGTGAAAATGTGTATAAAAATAGGTACTTTTTGCGTTTTAGCAACATGTTGGTAACATGAGGTTTTGAGGTATCCTTTTCCATGTTTTTGGGGACGAGAAGACCGAATATGAAGTCGATTTTGACCAAAGACGCGGAAATTGAGGTTTTACCAAAGGTTCAGCTCCCAAAATGGTTTTTTTATGAGTCAAAAACCTGGAAAACTGTCTGAAATCACCATCAATGTGTATAATAACATTAGAAAATGTGTAAACATGTGAATCAAGACCATTAAATGGCACTACCAATGATCAAAGATGGTCTGGAAAAAAAAAGCGTACCTATTTCATGTTTTGGGGGCCAAAATTGGTGGAAATCATCATAAATAGCTATTTCAATCATTCCACATGAAAGAAACAATAAATTTAACAGCCAACAAGAATCTCTAGAACTCCAATAGAATAATAAACCCATGTGACAAGGACTTTGCAGCGTTTTTTATGCAGGATCTGAAATCAATTTGATGAAACAATTGAAAAAGTAGAAATACGATCCAATATGTTTTCTTATATTTTCCAGAGAAACTGGAGATCGAATAAGGGAAAATAATTTTGTATTTGAAATCGACTGTAAATAAAGTTGTAAAATAAACTTGACTGATCTCATCTAAAGAGTGAAAAATAGGCTATACAGATCTCAACAGCCCCATGGAAACTTGTTCACCTGAAGCAACAGAGCTTCCCTTTGAATAAATATATCACACAGACGATAGAATGATATTGTCGGCAGCAGATAACAACGTATTATGCGCTTGCCACCCAAGTGAATACAACCGTTGAGGTGGTAAATCATATTGTTTTATGGGACTACAGAACGAGGATGAAAGTTGAATGGGTAGAACGGCTGCGAATGGCAACCGTTAGTCAAGAGTGAACTTGGGAGAAATACAGCCGCTCCACATTCAGATCTCGGCATGCATGAACTGTGTGAATTATCCATCTTAAGACACTAGTTTCGCTCCTACAGGCTGTTAAGGATAATCTAAGGTACCTTTAAAGGTAAGGGTTGACAAAAATACTTGTAGATAGGTTTAAATAACCAAGGAAGGACGTTATTTTTCATTCGTCTATGGAGAGCTATGCAGACGTAGTTCACAACACGTTAACCCACACACACATAACTCGACAAGTTCAGCTAGTGCCCACGAGTTCAGCTTGATCTAGACTAGCCCTACGCTCAATGACAATACACGAGGCAACCGGTACATCCGATTTAAACGACGGATATTGGATTGGACAATCGCAAATGAGCGAGTGGAGTGAAACTGGAGCGCGTCAAATTTCTGTTCTGGGTGAAAACAGAGTTCTTAACGAGAACAGATTTTTAATTATTTGGAATGATCGGATATTACCGATTAGCACCAAAGTATTTGGTGGGGAACGAACCGCAATCAATGAGGATCAATGAGGTATGTCAAGATACCTACACGGGAGGAACATGCTTGTTGCTATGATATTTCCGAAGATTATTACAGAACCCCGATTAATTTAGTGTAACGTGTAACACAGGTTTCAGTTCACGTTTCAGGAGACGGAAAGGCTCCTTCTTCAGAAAATTACAAATGAGAACTTGATTCTGAGAAATGTAGTTATTTCCGTTAGAATCACGCACCGTTTTTTGAAGACATGGGTTGTGATTCTTAATAATGATGCGATATTCCAAGTGTAGTTCGAGCAAATGGCGTCATGGTTTGAACAGCTCAAATAGTATCTTGAACAAAATTAAGGATAATTAAATTTAAGCGGTTAGAGTAAATACCAACCTAGCCAAACCTAACATACCTCACACCCGTCTTCTTAATTTGAAATCTTAATTTGCAGACACCCATACCAACCGTCAGTTGGATTTTGGTGTTTGCAATACTTCACTTCCAATCATGAAACCTCTCACATTGAATATCAAGTCGTATTGCCTTAAATACGAGTGCGCATAACTGCTGAACATGCGCAACAAGGCAGCAAAATCGAACATGATTAAAAATTCCATGTAAAATACACTCCATGTAAAAATTTGTGAGGACATAAAATCCGCTGAAATTATGACCGGGAAGGGGAAAGTTTGGGTGTCCTCTAGTACTGCCCCCATTTTCAAAGGACTGTCAATTCGATAAAACAACGACTTTTTTAGGTTTGAGGTGGTTTTTCGAAACGTCTAACGAAGCTTCCTAACAAGCTGTGATGATTCTCCGTATAGTTTGTTCAGAGTTATCTCAATTTAACTACAACGAAAAAGTACAAATATCCTCGGTTGAGAACTTGAATAATCCCCTTCCCCCTCCCACGACTAATTTTGATGGTTAAGTCTGGAAATTACGTAGTCAATCAAACGCACCACCGGCTCTCAGCATCTCAAATTACAAGATACTTGTCTCTCATCAGTCCCCTTAGACAAAAACGCTGCAAAGTCCTTGTCACATGGGTTTATTATTCTCCTGGACATACCTTCAGAAATGTTGGCTGTTCATTTATTGTTTCTTTTATGCGTAATAATCGAAATAGCTATTTCTGATGGTTCCCATTAATTTTGGCCCCTAAAACACAAATTAGATACGCTCCTTTTTTTTTAATAACTATCTTTGATCATTGGTAGTGCCATTTAATCGTCTTGATCCACGTGTTGACACTTTTTCCAGTGTTATTATACAAACTGATGGTGATTTCAGACGATTTCCCAGGTTTTTGACTAATAAAAAATCAATTTTGGGAGCTGAACATGTGGTAGAACCTCGATTTTCCACTCTTTGGTCAAAATCGACTTCATATTCGGTCTTCTCGCCCCCAAAAACATGGAAAATGATATCTCAGTAGCTCATGTTACTAACATGTTGCTAAAACTTTTAAAAAACCTATTTTTACACAAATTTTCACTCATAACACCCCTGGGTATATTCCGATCGGGCTGAAAAGTTTCGGGACACAACTAGGGCCCAAATGGAGCCTGTGGGCGAAAGAACGAATTTTTTAGACCGAAAATGAAGCCTGTAGACGTGATACGGCGTACGGCGGACGGACATTGCATTTTTGGAATCTACGCACCTTGAAACGGAAAAGAAAAAAGTTTGGGGGGTGTTATAAAAATTTTTTGCTGAGCGAATACATAGGTGTATTATTCACAGAATAATAAACCAAAATATAGATTAGAGAGAAGTACTATAACTTTATAATATTATATCAATAATATAATTTTAAATCACCTTTCCGCGAGTATCTGACGACTTTCGAAATTGTCATACACCTACTTTACGACTAGATCGGTCGGGTTTTGACCGATGTATGTTGATTGCACATATAAAGTGATCAAAATTCGATGTTGTCGATTTTAGCGATTGGCGAATGATACAAAAACGTGCCACAATTCGTTGCAAACATAAATTTTAGAGGAAAAAATTGTGTCAGACATCCAAATTTTATGAATCCAACAGCAAGAATAATTTAACGGCTATAATAAATTAGTATCTTAAATTTATTATAATAAATTATTATAGCCGTTTGCAAGCACATGATGTTCATGGAATAAGATAAATTGTAAGCCAAGACAATAGCTGAACTAATAGCGGCGGCACCTATTTCTTTCGGATGGGCGAAAGATGATATCGTTGCACGTTAGTGTAATTACAACGGAGTAGAGGGGTTGGAAAGATGAGAGGGGAATGGGTGTTGGACGTCTAGGGCCTTATGATACTGTTTGGAGGTGAAGTGGTAATGCAGTCGTAATGTAGGGAACCTTATCAGCGCAGGGCTTCCTTCCTATTTCCCACCTCTCCATTCCTCAGATCTTTTACCGCTGATAATAATACATTTAATATCGAGGGGAAAAAACTTGGACTGCGGTGGCTTCATTTCAACTGAATATTTGCCAACTAGGGCGTTAGCTCTAGTAAGAGACCCCGTTTTTATTTGCATCTCGGATTTTCTTTTCAGTACCTCACTATTGGAGGTTACAGCCGTTTTTGCGAAGATGAACAAAAAAATAATTACAACCCTGAGGTGGAAAGTACACAATGCAGTCCACATCAGCAAACAAAATGTTTTAAGGCAACCAAAGGAATTCGTGGAGATGTGCCGCAACCAGTTCTCATTTGATGAGATTGACTCGACAGTCAGTACACGACTGAATTTACTCCCTTGGCAACGTATTCTTCAACTTCGCCTCCGATATACAGCTGAGTATATGAACCATAGTCGCACAATTGTCGAAGACCCATTAGCTGTTTTGGTATCCAGCCACCTGACAATTTTTCACAACGCCCGTTCTGTTACTCCAACTACCCTACATTTCCAGATCAGCTCATCTCTGAGGGAGGACTCAACTATCTTGAGGAGAGAGTTTCGGATTTTTATCGCCGGGTTCGTATTCAGGTTCAAAAACTATGGGGAAAGCCGTTCAATCACCAAAATATTTAAGTATGTTGCTTCATCTCATTTTGATCTGTCTCTTCATCGCAAATGATTGTAGTGGCAAATCGTAGATCGGAGGATTTGGCCGCTTCTGTGAAAAAGTTGGAAGCCCTTGATAAACAATCAAACTGAATTCTAATGAACGAAATAATTCAAAACACTAGAAGAAGTGCAGATAAGAAATGAAGTTCATGTCGTCATTCAACGAATGATGTCAAGAAGGGAAGTACCATCTCTCCTCGCTCCGGAATGCAGACTTTTCCCAGCACGTAGAATGCTTTTTGCTGAAGCATTCCAAAACAGCATGGGGAAAAACTCTCGAGGAATCTGGTTTGTTTTATACGAAACCCTTCTCTCTCGGAGTCACTAGTCCTCACTTCCTTTTAGTTTGTAATTCCCTGATTGCTAGCAGCTCCGACTTCCCTCCCGTCTTATTAGACTCCTTGCCGCTCCTGCTAGCGTCTCCCTTGACAGGCATTTACATATGAATCCCGGGAAGGCGTTTGGGTAAGAGGAGAAGAACACTCCGCATCTTCGGCTTCACAGGCACATTATGCCGCGAATTAAGCGCCGGTTGTTTCTTTCGAGTGTCAACCCTTGAGGACACATTGTCCCACCCCGCGTGGCTTGATATGCAACTTCCAATGTCACGACCCTTTCCTTAAATTTCCATCTACAGCAGACCGCCGCTGAAGAAAATGAGGGGAGCGAAGCGGGAAAACGAAAAAGGATGAATAACTGGAATTCTTAGAATTCTTCATCAAGAGTCCGGACTCAGACCAACAACATTTTTCAAGTCGTTAAAATATATTCAATAATATTCTATAAACATAAATAACTAATATTCAAACCACAGTTAAAGCAGTATACCGGTAATGTAATGAATATACTCAATATTCAAATCGTAACATACAGCGATGGGAAACAATTACATACTTATATGAATTTCGGATTTATTATTTTAAATAATTAACATTTGGGACCGAGCATGGGACACAAAAATTAACCCCCCCCCACGCACACACACACACACACCGAGAGAAAAATGTGGCGCACCATGCCCGCTAGGAACACTCGGAATTGATTTCCCGATAGGAAACCTAGCGGGTGTGCCTAATCCCAAGCGGGTAGGGTGTAAATCGTATCGGGTGATGGTAAAAATCTATCGGGAAGACATAACTCCAATCGGGTACGACATAAATTTCTATCGGGCTGCCATAAAAATCTATCGGGCTGTTAGATTAGCCCCTCCTATCGGGTATGGTTCGGATATTTTTGTATCGGGCATTCGTAAAAACAAGCGGGTTTTGGTAATTCCTAACGGGTATTCGTCAAAATCGTATCGGGTGGCGACTTAACCCTAACGGGCTTTTATTAATGGGAACTACACCCGTTAAGAAATCAATCGGGTCTGTTGGTTGTCTATCGGGTTTCATAACAAATTCCTATCGGGTCCATGAAACCCAAGCGAGCATGCAAATATTCCAAAAAAATACCCGTTAGCGCACTATCGGGTCATCTGAACATTTACGTCTCCCGTTTGATGATCTATCGGGTTTTTTTCAAAATTCCTAGCGGGTGTATGAAAAACGATCTAGCTAGCAAATGTTGAAAAAAATACCCGTTAGCACACTATCGGGTCATCTGAGCATTTACGTCTCCCGTTTGATAACCTATCGGGTTTATGCAAAATTCCTATCGGGTGTATGAAAAACGATCTAGCTAGCAAATGTTGAAAAAAATACCCGTTAGCACACTATCCGGTCATCTGAGCATTTACGTCTCCCGTTTGATAACCTATCGGGTTTTATGCAAACCTCCTATCGGGTGTACGAAAAACAATCGAGCATGGAAATGTTCAAAAAAATACCTGTTAGCTGACTGTCGGGTCATCTGAGCATTAAGATCTCCCGATTGATAATCTATCGGGTTTATACAAAATTCCTATCGGGTAGAAATAAAATTAATCGAGCTGGGAAATATGCATAAAATACCCGTTAGCGCCTATCGGGTGAAATAATTGTCAAGAGCTCCCCCTTAATAATCTATCGGGTTACATCACACATCGCTATCGGGCCTATGAAAGCCAATCGAGCAGGGAAATAGTGAACAAAAATACCCGTTAGTCTTCCTATCGGGTGATGTTTGTTGCTAACAACACCCGATTGAAGATCTACCATTTCCATTGAGTGATCCCTATCGGGTAGAGAAAAATCGATCGAGCTGAGAAATATTCATAAAATACCCGTTAGCCACCAATCGGGTGATATAATTGTTAACAGCTCCCGCTTAATAATCAACCGGGTTGCATCGACCAACATCTATCGGGTTGAACAATGCAATCGAGCAGGGAAATGCCGAACAAAATACCCGTTAGTAGCTCTATCGGGTGGCTGTAATTGATAACAACACCCGAGTGAACATCTATCGGGTTGCACAGACGAGTCTCTATCGGTTTTTGGAAAACCAATCGAGCAAGAAAAAATTCAAAAAGTAGCCGTTAGCTTTCTATCGGGTTCTGCCAGTGTGAACAGCTCTGTTTTACTTTTGTATCGGGTTATCTCATTCAAAACATACCCGTTAGCATCGTAACGGGTCGTCTCATAGCTCCCGATTGATAATCATCCGGGTTGCATCGACCAACGTCTATCGGGTTGAACAATGCAATCGAGCAGGGAAATGCCGAACAAAATACCCGTTAGTAGCTCTATCGGGTGGATGTAATTGATAACAACACCCGAGTGAACATCTATCGGGTTGCACAGACGAGTCTCTATCGGGTTTTGGAAAACCAATGGAGCAGGAAAATATTGAAAAAATACCCGTTGGCTGCCTATCGGGTGATATAATTGTTAACAGCTCCCGCTTAGTAATCAATCGGGTTGTCCAATGATTCCCTATCGAGTAGGCAACATTTCTATCGGGTGTCAAGTAGGTCCCGCCACAATTTGAACTTGGTCGAAGGGGCATTGGCTCCGGAGATGGATTCACAAATTTTTTCCCAGGTTCCGAGTGAGCGTTGAAGGGTTTTACAATTTGAACTTGGTCAAAGGGGCATTGGCTCTGGAGACGGATTCACAAATATTTTCCCAGGTTCCGAGTGACCGTTGAAAGGTTTTATGTGAGGATTTAGTACAAGACGAGATACGTAGAATCCTCACACAAAAGCCTGCAACAGTTAATGAAGAGTTGGGAAAATATTTGTGGTTTAATGATAGCCCAGGTAGCCCGAATCCCTGTGAGGAGGTATAGGAAGCGAAGCCTGCATTCACCATTTCTAAAGGATAACTGTTTTTGGGGAGTGGTGAGAATTTGAGAATAACAACTCTTTCCCTTCACCTCCCGTAAATATGGACGTTTGGAGGACATGTACTTGTTACCATGGGAGGGTTCACGCGAAGAAATATGGTAAAGTTGAGGGAATTGTGAAGGACATGATACTGGACCTGAAAATTAAAAACGCTGCAAAGTCCTTGTCACGCATGGGTTTATTATTATTCTATATGCAGAAATGGTGGCTGTTCATTTATTGTTGCTTTCATGTAAAATAATTATTGAAATAGTTATTTCCGGTGGTTCCCACAAATTTTGGCCCCCAAAACTTGAATTAGGTATACCTACGCTTTTTTTTCTTTTTTATTTCAAATTATCTTTGATCATTGCCCAACCCACCCGCCCATTTACCCGCAGGGTGGCTGTCCACAAGCATAATCCAATTGACATGTTGTCGTCCTTCACCAGTTTTCGAGTTTTATATTATATTATCAACAGATTTATGCTGAGCACCCCCACCTGAGAGAATTATGACTCCGTATTTTTTTTTTGTACTGATGAGTCCTCAGTATAGTCGAGAGTCAGTTAGACTTGGTTTTCATTGAATTTTTACCTCCCCTCCCAACGAGTATTTCTCTCTGGTGCGGGGGGTGCTCGACCTCGTTGAAATACCCGTTAGTAGCTCTATCGGGTGGCTGTAATTGATAACAACACCCGAGTGAACATCTATCGGGTTGCACAGACGAGTCTCTATCGGAACCTTTTGGAAAACCAATCGAGCAAGAAAAAATTCAAAAAGTAGCCGTTAGCTTTCTATCGGGTTCTGCCAGTGTGAACAGCTCTGTTTTACTTTTGTATCGGGTTATCTCATTCAAAACATACCCGTTAGCATCGTAACGGGTCGTCTCATAGCTCCCGATTGATAATCATCCGGGTTGCATCGACCAACGTCTATCGGGTTGAACAATGCAATCGAGCAGGGAAATGCCGAACAAAATACCCGTTAGTAGCTCTATCGGGTGGATGTAATTGATAACAACACCCGAGTGAACATCTATCGGGTTGCACAGACGAGTCTCTATCGGGTTTTGGAAAACCAATGGAGCAGGAAAATATTGAAAAAATACCCGTTGGCTGCCTATCGGGTGATATAATTGTTAACAGCTCCCGCTTAGTAATCAATCGGGTTGTCCAATGATTCCCTATCGAGTAGGCAACATTTCTATCGGGTGTCAAGTAGGTCCCGCCACAATTTGAACTTGGTCGAAGGGGCATTGGCTCCGGAGATGGATTCACAAATTTTTTCCCAGGTTCCGAGTGAGCGTTGAAGGGTTTTACAATTTGAACTTGGTCAAAGGGGCATTGGCTCTGGAGACGGATTCACAAATATTTTCCCAGGTTCCGAGTGACCGTTGAAAGGTTTTATGTGAGGATTTAGTACAAGACGAGATACGTAGAATCCTCACACAAAAGCCTGCAACAGTTAATGAAGAGTTGGGAAAATATTTGTGGTTTAATGATAGCCCAGGTAGCCCGAATCCCTGTGAGGAGGTATAGGAAGCGAAGCCTGCATTCACCATTTCTAAAGGATAACTGTTTTTGGGGAGTGGTGAGAATTTGAGAATAACAACTCTTTCCCTTCACCTCCCGTAAATATGGACGTTTGGAGGACATGTACTTGTTACCATGGGAGGGTTCACGCGAAGAAATATGGTAAAGTTGAGGGAATTGTGAAGGACATGATACTGGACCTGAAAATTAAAAACGCTGCAAAGTCCTTGTCACGCATGGGTTTATTATTATTCTATATGCAGAAATGGTGGCTGTTCATTTATTGTTGCTTTCATGTAAAATAATTATTGAAATAGTTATTTCCGGTGGTTCCCACAAATTTTGGCCCCCAAAACTTGAATTAGGTATACCTACGCTTTTTTTTCTTTTTTATTTCAAATTATCTTTGATCATTGCCCAACCCACCCGCCCATTTACCCGCAGGGTGGATGTCCACAAGCATAATCCAATTGACATGTTGTCGTCCTTCACCAGTTTTCGAGTTTTATATTATATTATCAACAGATTTATGCTGAGCACCCCCACCTGAGAGAATTATGACTCCGTATTTTTTTTTTGTACTGATGAGTCCTCAGTATAGTCGAGAGTCAGTTAGACTTGGTTTTCATTGAATTTTTACCTCCCCTCCCAACGAGTATTTCTCTCTGGTGCGGGGGGTGCTCGACCTCGTTGAAATACCCGTTAGTAGCTCTATCGGGTGGATGTAATTGATAACAACACCCGAGTGAACATCTATCGGGTTGCACATACGAGTCCCTATCGGGTTTTGGAAAACCAATCGAGCAGGAAAATATTCAAAAAATACCCGTTGGCTGCCTATCGGGTGATATAATTGTTAACAGCTCCCGCTTAGTAATCAATCGGGTTGTCCAATGATTCCCTATCGAGTAGGCAACAAGTCTATCGGGTATTAATTAGTTCCAGCCACAATTTGAACTTGGAACAATTAAACAGTGTAGGAAAACGGTTGTTGAGCGCATGATGACCTATGATATTATAATAATATATTCTAGGGCGAGAAGTAATTTGGCATGAGCCAAATTGAGTAGTTTGGCCGGTCATTTTCACCCGAGCTATACTCATTATGAACATCTCTGTGAATGAAGTGTAATATAATATTATATTGTATTGAATAAAGTTTTGATAAAAACGACAGCGTTTACAAAGTGATGTGCATCGCTTTTGCAACATTTCATGGCGTCATTCAATGCCGGAAGGAATCTGAGGGCAGTAAGTACCTATATGTCATTTATTTCTACAAGTCCACTACATGTTGTAAGTTGTTATGTTGTGCATGTGCATGCGTACATTATCAATTAAATTGAATTATCAATGGAATGAGTCGTTAATCACTCGTGGTATTTGTGATGGGGTTTTTAAAATATTTTTTCCTAGTAGGCACAGGTACCTATACTAATGGTAGGCACGTAGGAGTTTCTGGCAGAAATGTTAGAAAAACCGTACACGTGTTAGCAAGTGAGTGAAAACCCGATACGAATTTAAAAACCCGTTACACATTACAGTAACCCGTTAGAAGCAGGAATTGAAAAACCCGTTAAGGGATTCGAAACACCCGATAGGACGTTATGAAACACCCGATCTCAATTGAAAAAGCCGTTACGAGTTTCGAAGTACCCGGTAGGAAGTTGTGAAAAACCCGATAGGAGTAACAGAAACTCGATAGGAATCGGAAAACCGTTTGAAATCGGGAAACCTGACACGATAGAAATGAAAACCCGTTTGGGAGGTAAAAAGACGTTACACGACATTCAAACACCCGATAGGAGGCAGAAAACAACCGATAGGAATCAGAGAAGCGTGTGAAATCGGATACCCGATAGGGACCTCAACACCCGATAGGGATTTGATAAAGTCGCTAGAAACATTCAGACACCCGATAGGATGTAAAAAACACCCGATGGGGAATGGGAAAGTGTCTGAAATCGGATACCCGTTAGGAATCTTAGCACCCGATAGGGGATTTGAAAAACCCGCTAGAAACATTCGGACACCCGATAGGAGCACATGCCTGCCCGCTTGGAGCAGGGAAACCCGTTACCAGGTGGGGCATGGTGGGGAGACCTCTATATAACCCCAACGTCCCCTTATGGCGACAACCACTTCTTCCCGATCACTCGCGTCACTCACGTGTTCTGCTTACTTCCCTGTGCTTCTTCATTCTGTGTGTTGCGCGTGTGTTTCAAATCAGTTGTTTGAAATCAGTTGTGTTTCAAATCAGTTGTTTCAAATTAGTTGTGTTTCTTGTTTGTTGTGCTTCAATTATCAACGTTCACCCGTCACCAAACAGACATTCGGACCCTGGTACGTTGTACTACAGAATTCATTTTTATTTCAATGGCGGACCAACAGTTGACTGATATTCTAGAGTCTTGGAAATTGGATGCAAGAATTGTTGCTGCATTTCAAGGTTAGCAAAAACCTTTTTGACTCTTTTTCTATAATATTCCGATTTCATGATAATCGCATAAAATTTATGTTAAAGGTATATTTAATATACCTTTAACTTCCAAATCGAAAGTGACATTTCAATCTGAATTTAATTTCGTTTTGTTGAGTATTACTATTTCCTGTTGCCAACGTATTTACCAAATGAAACTTTTGTTGTATGATATTCCGATTTCAAGATATACTCACATACCTGTGACTTCTAAATCCCAAGTGACATTTCAATTAGAATTTAGTTTTGTTTTGTTGAGTATTACTATTTCCTTTTGCCAACGTAATGACCAAACGCTAATTTTTGTTGTATAATATTCCGATTTCATGATGTACACGTAGCTATGACTTACACACCCACACTGGCAATTGAATTTGTTTTGTTGAGTATTATTATTTTCTTTTGCAAACGTATTTACCTACCAAACGAAACTTTTTGTTGAATGATATTCCGGTTTCAAGATATAATCACATACCTGTAACTTCCAAATCCAAAGTGACATTTCAATTTGAATTTAATTTCGTTTTGTTGAGTATTACTATTTCCTGTTGCCAACGTATTTACCAAATGAAACAGTTGTTGTATGATATTCCGATTTCAAGATATACTCACATACCTGTGACTTCTACATCCAAAGTGACATTTCAATTTGAATTTAGTTTTGTTTTGTTGAGTATTACTATTTCCTTTTGCCAACGTAATGACCAAACGCTAATTTTTGTTGTATAATATTCCGATTTCATTATGTACCTACACGTAGAAATGACTTGCACACCCACACTGACAATTTGAATTTGTTTCCAACCAATTTACCAAATGTAAACGGTTTTTCTATAATATTCGGATTTCATGATGATCTTGGTTTAAATTTCATTGTTACGATATCGGGAAATTGCTACGTGTGTTAGTGCCCGTTGGTAATTCAATCGGGTAGTATTGGACGTTAAATACTTGCACCAACTTGTTTTTCGTTGTCCCTTGTATACATAATGGGTGTTTGGAGGGGGGGGGGGGGGGGGGGATGAGTACCCGTTAGTAATCCAATCGGGTAGTGTTGTACTTTGAAATATGTTCAACAAACTGTTTCCCTTGCCGCTTGTAGTCGTATCGGGTGTTCACTTCGTTCCAAACGGGTTCATCCGGACTTTGCCAAATATTCGTAAACATTCGTAACGGGTGTTTGTGGTTGTGAGTACCCGTTAGTAATCCAATCGGGTATTGTTGTACTTTAAAATATTTTCAACAAACTGTTTTGCCTTGCCGCTTGTAGTTGTATCGGGTGTTCACTTCGTTCCAAACGGGTTCATCCGGACTTTGCCAAATATTCGTAAACATTCGTAACGGGTGTTTGTGGTTGTGAGTACCCGTTAGTAATCCAATCGGGTATTGTTGTACTTTAAAATATTTTCAACAAACTGTTTTGCCTTGCCGCTTGTAGTTGTATCGGGTGTTCACTTCGTTCCAAACGGGTTCATCCGGACTTTGCCAAATATTCGTAAACATTCGTAACGGGTGTTTGTGGTTGTGAGTACCCGTTAGTAATCCAATCGGGTATTGTTGTACTTTAAAATATTTTCAACAAACTGTTTTGCCTTGCCGCTTGTAGTTGTATCGGGTGTTCACTTCGTTCCAAACGGGTTCATCCGGACTTTGCCAAATATTCGTAAACATTCGTAACGGGTGTTTGTGGTTGTGAGTACCCGTTAGTAATCCAATCGGGTATTGTTGTACTTTAAAATATTTTCAACACTGTTTTGCCTTGCCGCTTGTAGTTGTATCGGGTGTTCACTTCGTTCCAAACGGGTTCATCCGGACTTTGCCAAATATTCGTAAACATTCGTAACGGGTGTTTGTGGTTGTGAGTACCCGTTAGTAATCCAATCGGGTATTGTTGTACTTTAAAATATTTTCAACAAACTGTTTTGCCTTGCCGCTTGTAGTCTTATCGGGTGTTCACTTCGTTCCAAACGGGTTCATCTGGACTTTGCCAAATAGTCGTAAACATTCGTAACGGGTGTTTGAGGGTATGGGTACCCGTTAGTAATCCAATCGGGTAGTGTTGTACTTTAAAATATTTTCAACAAACTGTTTTGCCTTGCCTTGCCTTGCCTTGCTCGTCGTATCGGGTGTTCACTTGGTCTCATGGCTGACATTTTTTTCCCCTGCCACAGCTGCCGAATTTGAAACTGACGATTTACGCGACCTAGAACCAGACAGGGTCCTCTGGGAAGCAGTAGCACCAGGACTGTGGACTCCGCCACAGAAGGTGCGATACGCAACAGGGTGGAAGGCGAAATTCGGTCCACTCTCCTCTCCCAGACGTTCTTCGACATCTCTTGCTAGACCCATATCAAGTGACGACTCCACCCCAACACTTCCTTCGCCGGTGAGTGTTGTCACTTACAATTACAGACGACAGGCAGACGGAAACAGTGTTCATGTTTGACAATAACTTCCACCATATAAGTATGTATTGTTACGAGGTGAACGGTGTTTTTGTTGCAGTCTTACTCCTCGATCCCGCGCCGTAGAGAGTCGTTGCCGAGTGAACTACGGCTCAGCGATCCATCTTCTGACGACGACGACGACGACGAAGCCGCCGACGACGACCCCCACGTCGCCAGATACAAGCGAGTCGATAAGGCTGCTTTCATTAACACTTTAGATAAGGTAATGTGCATGACACCATCCGTGTGAAATTGTATCATGTACTCATAGTCAAACTTATAGGGTTTTTATATTAAATGTACATCTATTCCTCTCTCCCTAACAGGTCACAAAAATACTACAAAAGACTGAGAAAGGGAAGAGCTGCGCTGAGCTAGCAGGGTCGAAGAGGACCAGGGCAATCAGCTCATCTGACAGGAAGGTGGTAGCGGATATTGTTATAAACCACCTTCACCGACAAGCCACCCCCGTGGGTGCGAACGTCATCCCCCATTTCTCTTATAAAGAATTGAAGTGAGTGACACCTTGAAATTTGTGATTACGCATTGTTTGTTAGTACATTAGTATTACATGTGGAGTACTCGTATCTTAACATTCCTCTGCATAAAGACATAATAATCACGTGTTTGAATTGCTGTGTACGTTTCAGTTTCATAGCTGCTCAGTTGGCGAGATATTTCCGGGATCCCTCCTCGCTGTGGTTTACTTTATCAGCATCGACGCGGGGGGGCTCGTCACACAGCAGTGACAGCACGCCGACGAAAAAACCAAGGAAGTACCCCTACGGGCACTTGTGGAGCAAGGTGAACAACCTCAAGGACTCCTGGAGGAAGGCCAATAAAGAAAAGTACGATAAAATAAAGGAGGCAAACTCCAAGAGGACAAGCGAAGCAAGGAAAGGGAAGGGAGGCAAACAGAAGAGGGCCTACACGAAGAAGCCGAAGCAGCCAACCACCTCCTCTCCGCCCGTACGGAAAACCCTGACAGGTGAGTCTACTCTCTATTCATCTCTTTTCCTCCTACCACCCTCCTTCTCTGCCGTTTCTGTGTTATTTATTGTGAGGAGTCCTAACCGTTAATGTTATTTTCCTAGAGTGGGAAGAGGAACTCGAGAATCATCCCTCCATCCAAACCATCAGGGGAAGTGATTGGTTGAGCCGGGCGTCGATCTCCAAAGAGATACAAGAGGCGTTACGGAGGACAGCGAAGCTGCGGCACGACTACCTATGCTGTGAAAACAACAACCTATTCCACTACATCGACTACTTCCCGTTCTTCAAGTCGTCCGTCCACGCAGCGAAAGTGGTGAGTTCTTAATTTGAATGTATTTCATGTGCTCTGTTTATATACTTGTGCCTGCAGTTGTTTAAAGCGAGGAATGTTTTTTGAGTAATCAGTAATAATAGTTGTTGTTTTCTGTTGTACAGATAGAATCTGATTTCAAGGAGATATATAACATCCCGGAGGGGAAGCTGTACCAAAAGCTTAGAGAACTCCACCCGGCCATAGTATCGGAGGCTAGGTCTTCCAGAAGAGTGAAAGGGAGGGAGACGTTCGTCGAGGCAATACTGAAGTACTACGACAACAATACCGGTGAGAAATAATTGTGATTGGCCTACTCTGTGTTCAAATTGACTAGGAAACATTTTTTCAATTTTAATATTTTGTTGTGACCAGGGATTTTTCTTCTTCACGCATTTGTAAACAAATGATTTGTTGAAATTGCTTTATTTGACCATGAGGTGGTTGTAATGACTGAATTGTACTGTACGAACGTGTTGATAATGTGCTCCGTGATATTTCAGAGGAGGACAAGAGAACGACTGCAGCTCTCGTCGCCCTCCCGTACGCTATTGGGACACGAAGATTAAGGAAGACCAAAGCAAGTAAAGCTACGATTCAGATCTCAAAGAAGGAATCAGCGGATCACTTCGTCACATTCCTGGAAACGGAGTCTGAGGTGGACAACCTCCACGCCCAACGCCTGGAAGCCGAACAAGGAACGTTGCAACCGTATGTCATAGCAATAGGAAAATTAGGTTCCGTCAGCCATTGTCTAGTCAAATATTTAGATTTGAGCCTTAGAGCTGACACCATACTCCAGGCAGTCGATCTTTGTTTTAAATTAATATTCGTGCTGAACTGTGAGTACCCACCTCAGTGTACACACATCTGGCAAACTCTAGAACTGGTATGCTATGAGTTAAAGGTTTCGACAGACTTCCTCCTCTCTGCCGTGACTCTCGTTTCCACCTGTTCCCAGTTTCTAGAGTCTCACATCAAACCCCCCCCTGCTGCTGCTCCTCCTGCTGATGGTGGCTCCAGTGATGAAAATTCATTTGTACAAGTGTTGATACAAAAATACGCCATTGTAGAGGGCGAATGTGTATGCTTTGTTGTGAGTGGCAAAACAGGTAGATTGATAACTTTCTTAAACTTAACTGGGGAAAACATTATACACGGTAACATTCTTGGTGATTCGGAACTGTTAACTTATGGTACTTGTACAAAAGCCTTTGCAGAAGAACACGGATTAGATTCTTACAATATACATCCCACCAATATCGAAATACTTGGTGACCTTCAAATAACAAATGCTCCTGCTTCAGTAATATTACCTTTCACATCAACTTCAGGGGGTATTGATTCACATTTGCCATCAACTTCAGGGGGTATTGAGTCACATTTGCCATCAACTTCAGGGGGTATTGATTCACATTTGCCATCAACTTCAGGGGGTATTGAGTCACATTTGCCATCAACTTCAGGGGGTATTGATTCACATTTGCCATCAACTTCAGGGGGTATTGAGTCACATTTGCCATCAACTTCAGGGGGTATTGATTCACATTTGCTATTCACTTCAAGTTCAAAATCAATTTTTGACCCATCTGAGGAGGTACATCTACCATCAGCAACAGCAGTTCCTCCTGAGGCAAGCCCTGCTCTTTCAGGTGTATCTGAACCACCTCCCCTTCTGTCTCCTACATGGCCAACAACTCCCGTTAAGGAAGTTGGATTCCACAAAGACAGTAGGACCCCGACAAGAGTGACCCCATCTAAGCTAACCACTGCTACAGCCACTCCAGAGTCTGATACCAGCACTCTGCCCGTTTCCCCTCCCCCCCATTCCAGCAGCTCCCCTGCCTCATCCAGCGAACTGGGCAGTACTCCACGGTCCTTACAGGATTTGGTCGAACGCTAGAAAGTTGCAGTACGTAGCAGTAAGAGTAAAAAACAGCTGACGTACCCACCACGTCCTCATCACTGATTGCTTTACAACGTGTCTACACTGAGGTGGTGCTACTTAGTTACCATTAATTTGTGCATCAACAGTTGCTTGATGACCGTTCTGAATAATATCTAAATAACATTCTATAATAATATATACTCTAAATAAAATTGTGTTGAAGTGTACCATATTTCATTGGGTATATACATCACTGTTCCAACATGAGTGGTACAGAACATTACAAATGTCACTACTGTCCCTTAACATTCAGAGAAGTCAACCGTTTGATTGAGCATGTTATGAACCAATGTCTTAGTAGTGGAGAGAAACACAAAGAAAAGAGAGTTTTGCACTGCGGTATGTGTGGGTACAATACCTCCCTCCCCTGGAGACTGAAGGAACATCTTGTTAGGGTTCACCCTCCACGTCCTCAGTCGCATATGCATGACGATGGTTGTGATGTTTTGTGTCAAGCAGCTATGTCTCGTTCCTCCTCCTCCTCCTCCTGCGATGATGATGGTGAGTTAATGAGGGTCGACGAGGGGCAGCGGCGGCCGCCTCTCGTCGTCAGGTCAAACAATGATATTGCCGCACTGCTTTCTAGGGAGTTAGCTGAAATTACTGCTGACGCCTTAGAGGATACTGGTACGACAGAGAAGATTGTACAGTTTTTCATGCACCGCTTCAATCATTATCATCAGGTTTTTCACTCTTTGGGTCTCAGAAATGTATACAATCGCTACGCTAGCACGACCATGCCGACCTGTTGTGAAACGACGTTGACGTCGTTTGTCGACGACATCAAATCCATTATGGACAGCTCTGTGAAACCCATGCGCACGATCCACTCTCGCTTGAACTACTTCTCTCAGCTAGGGACGTTCATCAAACCTGTGTCAGTATTTGTGAGTAAAGAACTTAGTGGAGCAGGAGAAGTAGCTGCACTTACTGACAGAGACATTCACTTGGGTTACGGCGACTCAGATCAATTCGTTCAGTTCATTCCGATGAGGGTGGTTCTTAAAAAGCTCTTTGAAATCCCAGGTTTTTTTCAGGAGGTGGTGGAATGGGGGCAGGCTTGCTCTGAGACAATGGAGGTGACGTGTTTTTCAGAAAGTAGGGTGTGGTTGTCACATGCTCGTCAACGTCAGCACGCTGCAGACGGCTCTTATTTTTTCCCTCTCCACCTTTATTACGACGATTTTGAAGCTGGTAATGCACTTGGTAGCCACTCAGGCATTCATAAGTTAGGTGGTGTTTACTACTCCCTTCCGTTCGCCCCTCCACGTTTGGCGTCCAAGCTCCGGTTCATCATGTTGGCAGCTGTTTTCAAATCTCGGCTACGTTCTGTTCATGGGAACAAAGCAGTCTTCACTCCTGTCATAGATGAACTCAAGTTCCTGTACGAACAGGGCATCAACGTGTCTGTCGGGAGCAGGGGATCTGTAATTGTCAAGTTTGCTGTTGGGTGCCTGGTCGGTGATAACCTGGGGCTGAATTCTATGCTGGGGTTCACTAGTAGCTTCAATGCAAGTAGGTGTTGTAGGATATGTCGCATCCGTAAAGAGGATTACAACACAACTTTGAGGGAAGACCCCGACCTGTTGCGGACTAGTGACAATTTCAAAGCCGATTACTCTGCTAATACTCCTTCGCTAACCGGTGTTGTAGAGCCTTGTGTCTGGGAAGAGCTGGGTTACTTTAGGATCGAAAACAACTGTTCAGTCGACTTTATGCATGACATGTTCGAAGGCGTAGCACGCTATGTCATGTTAGTCGTCCTCAAGGGTCTCATCTACAAAAACAAATGCTTCACTCTTCCTCAGCTCAACGATCGTATCAGAAACTTGTCGTACGGTCCAGATTATTCCTCTAGACCCATGCCCATCTCTCCCGCCCCCAGCAACAATTTCACCATGAGGATGTCTGCCTCAGAAATGCGAACATTCCTCGCTTACTTTGGTCTCATGGTGGGTCACTGGGTAGAAGTAGGTGATTACGACCCTCATTTCACTGACGATGAATTTGCTGACGACGACGACGACGACGACGAGGAGGAGGAGGAGGAGGAGGAGGAGGAGGAGGAGGAGGAGGATAATGATGGTGGGGAGAGAGATGAGGTCCCTAATAAACGTTCTAGAAGGAGTAGAGTTTCCACTAAAAAAAAAGCAACCACCACTCGTGGTAAGAGGAGCGCGAGGAACCCTCCTAAAAAAAGGCGTGAGCATGGAGGGAGAGGGGCACGAGTTGCCTCAGATGCTGAAGAGTATTACAAATTGTACTTGCTAATGAACGAAGTGATCAAATTGATTAGCCAAGATTCTGTTAGTAACATGAAATCACTGTACCTTGCCGATGTGATCGAACTGTTTCTTAAAACTTTCGTACATTTGTCATTCAAACTCTCTCATCTCCCTCAATCTGAAGGCGGTGAGCCTAAAGTTCCGCCGGCGTTGCAGCCAAAATTCCATTTTCTAACCCATTACCCATCAATGATGATGAAGCATGGACCCTTGTCAGCTCTCTCCAGCTTCAGGTTCGAATCAAAAAACAAACAATTGAAAACTGGATTGAGGAATTCTTTTAACAATATTAATACTCCATTTTCAGCCGCTAAGAAAGAACAGTACCACCTTAACTATCTTTTCTTCCACAACTCCCTTCCCAATCGACTAGACGAGCCTGGGAAATTATCTATCATTACTGATCAATCAGAACTGTTGGAGGTTAGCACATCCCTCCAAATTGACCCTGCTGAAATTCGATGTATCAAATTCGTTACCACTTACGATGGTGTTAAATTCAATCCAGACTGTATGGTATGCTTCGATTTAGACGATAGAGGGCTTCCACAATTTTACCAGATCTTAACCATGTACTTAGACCTTAGAACATACGAGACCTACGTAAAAGGGCTCAACTATGTGACTCACATGTTTTCAACTCATTTCCAAGCTTATGAAGTCGAATCCCTTGGTTTTCATTCATTTTACAAACTGTCAAACCGCCGATATACTTTCCCAAATACGTTAGTTAAGGCTCTAGACTACAATCACTACGTATTAATGCGGAACAGCCTGTAATTAAACATGAACATAGACAACTGTTAAACTGTTTATTTTGTTGTTGTACTTAGTTAAGAAACAAATTGCTAAACAATCTGCGTACGAAAACAAATTATTTATTGCCGTTTTTTATTGTGAATTTGAACTTTATGACTTTTATGAATAAATTGATGACCTAAACACTTGTGTTAACTCTTCTTTGCCCAAGCTGTGTTCACCTTTAGAAATAAGAATTACTTATTCACATTTCTATACATTTATAACTTTCATTTCTTTGTTCAACTGTTTGATCAACACTTTGATTTCAATGAGTATTTCAATTTCATGAGTATATGTTTCACGCAGGTTCCTCACCAGGCTTCGAAATCCTCATTCTCCCTACTCCGTAGGATTCCTCCTAATCCCAATCCATCGCTACCCTTTTGCATCTCCATACGCTCTACTAATAATTACCTGATTGGTAGAGCCATTGGAGAATGCAAACGGTTAGGGTGGAAACGGGCTCATTAGGAATCCAATCGGGTAGTG
>OX940976.1:39929158-39945658 GCA_954871275.1 Leptopterna dolabrata
CTCTTTATGCCACATGACCTAATGAGCATATTCCAGAAACAAAGTACAAGCGATACCTGTAAAGTGCTAAAATTATATATGACCACTAGCATTCACAGCCGGCTTCTCCCGGACGATAGTATTCGTCAATGCGTAAGGCGAAAAAATTGATCCATTCGGATTCACGTTACTCGGTGATTCTTAGAAACGAAACAATCGGGTCGCGAAGGAAAGCCCCGTTCATATCGACAGAGGACATTTAGGCGATTTTACCAGAGCCACGTTACCGCCTCAGGAACTCGCTGATCACGCTGAGGCACCCCCTCATTAAAATCCTCATTAAAATCCTTCAAGCGGTTTAGACGTCTTTTGGTAACATACGAAAACACTTGAAGTTTTATAGATAAGATCTCATTTATTTCAATCCTAACTTAAGCCAAAGTTGTCTACGATTTACAATCCAACATTGTACGTAATTCAATTATTCCAATTTGAAGCAATTTTAAGTTATCTAAAATGAGTTATCGGTGGAGAGAGGCGAAAACGCATTTGGCAGTTTCTATCATTTTCGTTTACATTAATCGTTATCACTTTCTCAGATTTTTAAGCAATTTTATGTAGGTTTCAGGAATTAGAGGGAATTTCGACGATTCGTGATCAACAGAAACCGAAATAATACCGACCTTCGGTACGACGAAAATGCCTGGCCTCAAACTCATTCTTCCATAGGTAAGGACGAATTTTTGGAAGAAATTTAGAATTTTTATGAAGCAACTAACGTTATACATAGTCCGGAGTAGTGCATTAAAATAACTAAATATATGTATGAATAACACATAAATATTTAAAAATCAAAGGGCCCATAATACTAAAGGAAATCGAGATGACATCTAGTGGATTTGTATCGCTTAAAAGTAAATTATTCATGAACGTAAAAAATGATTGTACGCACCAGTGCAACATGTAATTTTTGTCAGAAATCCGAGATTTACTGCACTGATTTAATTGAATCTTATCCACTAAAAAATGTTACATACAATCAAAAACATTTCAAGAAATCATTTAGTTACTTCAAATACCCTTGCGATACAATCGCTTAGTTCCCCCGACAATCCGGAGAAAGTCGTACATTAGGAAAATCCAATAACTATTCTTACCAATTAATAGGTGCAATAAATAGTAGCAGGTAGGTACTAATAAACATGAATCATGAAATGTAACCACATTAGTTACACTTCCAAGAGTACATTTCAAACCTCATTTGGTACATAATAAAATAACGAATATGTGACCTTCTGGACGATGGAAAATAGTCATTGGTG
Source organism: Leptopterna dolabrata (assembly GCA_954871275.1). Taxonomy (NCBI): domain Eukaryota; kingdom Metazoa; phylum Arthropoda; class Insecta; order Hemiptera; family Miridae; genus Leptopterna; species Leptopterna dolabrata. The sequence goes on from OX940976.1 coordinate 39,930,460, forward strand.
ATTGTGAGGTGGGAGCTTGATTTAGAACGCGGCTTTCAAACGCGGACCGCAAGTTTAAAGCTGGATATTGCACGTTCGGCAATAATTCACACCAATTTCCTGTGTAGGTGGAACTACGGACGTGAGAGGACGCAGTCGAAAGTCATACGTCACAAAAGTGGAGAGGGTTACTAAAACAACAGCGTTCTCCCGATTTGTTAAATCGCTTCCGCAACCCCATTCGGAAGCCTGCTCTAACGGAGCGGACGGAACAACGAATTTTCTAAATCAGATTAGGATGTGATGCCAAGGGAGTTGAGGATGGACTGGAATCAATGCGGGTGGGCCTTTCAATAATAAAACTACGTTCAATAATAATTACTACTACTAAACACCGCGGGACCACCTTATGCTCCCCGGTTACATACCGACAGAGCCTTCGAAAGACAGAAGTACGCGGCACTTTCCACAGTTACAATTACACTAAACTGTCCAAAAGTTACCATTGACCAACTGCCTTATCAGGTGGAATGAACCGGTTCCCCTGAGATAACCGAAGTTGAGATACCTCGAACGTGGTTAGTACTTGGATGAGTGCCCGCCGTTATACGTGGTGACATGTCCAAGTATGACCCATGTAGCTGTTGGGCGAACCCCTCGCCACTGAACGGGTTGGGGCAATGAGAAGCCAAGAACGAAATAATCAGACTGAATTCGGATCCTCTCATTTGCGAGGACAGGTGATCACGTCCGAGACGCTGGCAGGGGAGCTGACGAAAAGCTCCAGCCTCAAATGGCAGTTAATTTTTTTTGTTACTCCATTAACCAAAATTAATTAAATTTGTTTTATACGTTTCATTTGGGTTTGAGTTTGTCCGCGAAGCTCGAACCGTCAGTCATTTAAGCGGCGAAAAATGGGGGTTAAATATTCACAATGCCGTAGCTCGAAAACTTTCAATAGAAGGATATGCTTTTTATGACGTTTTTAAATTGATTCCGAACTTGGTTTTTTTAAAGACAACCAGGAGCATTGCCCATCCAACCATTCGATCACAGTAAGGCCCTGGAGCATCAACCGAAAAGCTTCGCCAACATGAGTGTGAATCACACGGTATACATCCAGTCCCGATATTATTGCTAAAGAGCAGCTGATTATAATCACGCATGGATTAATTAAGTCGAGTTGGTTATTTCGTGATTACTTCATCTGAAGAAAGATTATCATTTTCGATTTTGTTGATAGGTACTATTCACAATATTAGATCATGGCCAAACGGAAAATCGAAATTAGTTGAAAATTTACGAACATGTTGAAAGCCCTACTCGAGTTCAGCGACCATCAGAATTTCAAAAGCTAAATAATATTGGGTTGGGACACCTCGTCGACCGGGACTCAATTTAGAGCCTTCCTGGACGAAGCACCCTGATAGGCTGGTATTGACCACATAAAACAGTGACCTACGGAGAAGGCGTATCTTTACAGGAAAATAATAAACAGTTGTGATATCATTTGCTCTACCCCCCCCCCCCCCCACCACCACCCAAACCAAAAACTTTCTTGTCGAGGTTGAAGCTCTGAAGTCTGGAATTGATGTTGAAGGCCACCCTATTTAATACACACAGTAAAGTACGCCGATGACATTCTGCTCGTGTCGTCTTCTCCAGATGGTCAGCAGCAAAATATTGACATACTCGAGGCCTACTGCGAACAGTGGAACTTGGAGGTGAATCTCAGCAAATCAAAGATAGTTATGTTCCGCAATGGGGGGCGCTAGAGGACGAGAGTTTCCAGGGAAATGAGATCGAGGTGGTGAAAACTTATAAGTACCTTGGAACGCACTCAACGCCGTGACTATCTTTCAGCCAACACCTTGCTGAGAAAGCCACAACTGTCATGATCGGCATCATGTCCACATATGGTGCCCTGATCAATCGCAGCGATTGTCCCAGTGTCAGCTAGGAATCATACATTTGATGCAGTGGGTCGAGCAGCGTGTAATAAGGAGCGGAGGTTTGGAGCACGAAGCGCTTTGAAACACCTGAGGAACTAAAATACCCTTCTTCTTGCAAGAACTCTGCAGCATTCCTCAATGGACCCCGAATTATATCCAGTATTACGAGACCGGAGTGGAGCTTCTGCACCTGCACACCTTACTTTGCGTACACCATACGTGTCCTCATCCTTTCACTGCACAGGCTTCCAACCATAATGGATGCTGGTACTTGAAAGGATTGGGAGTTCTTCGTTCCAGATATTTAAAGCCCTTGAAAGAGATATAAAGTGTGTCCCCTCGGATGGCGGCGGACCCGCGGCCAAAATGTCACTTGTAGTCATCAATTGGGCTTTTAGGCTGAGTGCCGAATTGGTTCATCTGAACGCGAAACCATTCCAGAGTGAGAACTTGGCGGGGATCTGCACTACGTGCAACCTATTAAGGAAAAAGGACGTGGTCCTCTTCACTGCAGAATGCCCAATAATGTCCGAATTCCGAGTTGCTGCAACTGGTGAGCCATCCATTTCATGACGGGAATTAATCCGGCTCCCCAATGGTCCCGCTAGTTGGCCGAGACTAGCTGATTTCGACACACCGCTTGGAGGTACCATTACTTTTTGGTTCAGCAGTACAATGAGTAGCGAAGACACATGCAAAGACTGTCAGTTCGCTAGGTTCTATTATTGTAAACTAAAACTTAGTCATTTGTGTACCTAATTTTGTTTCTTATTGTGTCTACCTAATTCTGTTTATTTTGCTGGGGAAATGTTTACCAAGATAATATTGAACACAAGTATCTAACTCAAATATTTTTGGATATAGATATATATTGCGTCGCCACGTATAGCACTTTTGTTGTTGATTGTAGCCACTTAATCGCCAAGAATTTTAATAACTGTATTTTTTATAATATAATATAAATCAATTGTCTCTATAATTTCTGTTCACTGTTTTGCATGTAAGAACTGTGGTATTTAGCGCGGCTTTTGGCTGATCAATTTATGCTGATATATATAAATCTATAAGGTTACTTATGTGAAATTTCATGATCCCCCCAGCGAACGGTTAAACCACGCCGTACCATGTATATTTACATAATTGCTGAATGTTATTCTTGAAAATGAAACATGTTTTAATTGAACTGAAAAGTTACAGTTATTTCTAACAGTTGAGAAAGAAACATGTCAAGCTTGAGGTCGAAACCCGTGAAATCGCCGTGAACTCGCTAAGGGAGTACTTATAGGAAACGATACTACCCGCTACAGTTTTAATTGTGTTTTACGACCCGAAGAAGTTGAGGCAATCAAAACCTGAACCTACTACGTGTTGGAGAAATAGAGGACACATTTACAGCCCCCCCCCCCCCCCCCCCATCAAACCACAACACTGTTGACTACAACACAAGTAGTGCCTGAAAAACAATCTATAAAAACCTCATCGACCTCTGCTATGAAGTAAACAGATTTATGATCACATTTTCGTTTATTATTATTTTCAATACTGAAATATTTGAATCGAGCATGGGGGGAAACATGTAACCACACCCCCTCACACCCAACTCACTCACCAAGAAACTTTGGTTTCCGTTTCAATCCGAAAATGGAAATCCCCCCCCCCCCCCCCCTCCAACCACCACCGACAATAAATTCGAAATTTGATGGTTTCCGTTTCAAGGCACGTAGAATCCGAAATGGCATAGAAACAATACCGTCCGACGGCCCGCACCACTTATCTTACGATGAATCAATATTATTGACATTTGGTTTGTAGGTCTAATTTTGGTTAATTTTTTTAATTATGAACCTTTGAAATCGAGCATGAAACGGAAATATTAACCCTCCCCTCAATATTTGATGGCGTCCGTTTCAAGGTACGAAGAATCCGAAAATTGAACGAAAAAAGGTGCGCCTTATTACATAACGGTTTACTATATAGGTACCTGTATATGCCCCTACTGCGTAGATCACTGTTATCTGCGGTCAATACCTACTCTCGAGCTCCCCCCAGGAAAACCCTAAATCGATACTGGAGCCAGCCAGGAAATGAAAGTTTCATAAATATGCTGTGGATTCAATAATTCTATTATTAATTTTTTATTTCTGGAACCATAACGTTTGTTGAAGTTACTAAGTACCTATCACAACATTTTAGTACCTAGCACCTAGTATCACAAAACGATCAACTCGATTCCATACAGCCATGCGTGATTATAAACAGGTGTTCCCTAGCGTTACGGGTTGAATGTATGCCGTTTCATTCACGATCATGTTAAGAAGCTTTTCGGTGCAACTGCAGGGCCTTACTGTGAACGACGGCTGGACGTAAGTGCTCCAGGTGGTCTCAAAAAATGAGGAGTACCCACGACTTCTGTTTATATTTTCAAACGAAAGTAGGTTCCATTCCGATTTTGAGACCAACCGCGCTCTCCTACGATGAATAGTTCTTTTTCTATGAGCTTTCGAGGGAAACCCGCCCAGGCGGGAGGAGTGCAATGACGTCACCATCGTAGACGAGTGCCGCTGGCCCCAAAATTTTTAGAATGGAATTTACTTTCATTTGGAAATGGAATAAGTAATATACACGGAAGTCATCGGTACTCCTCATTCTTAAGTTCGAGGTATTTAAAAAGCTAAAAAATTCGGGATAATGGACCTCCGCAAATGTCAATCCTACTTTTCACCCCCTGGAGGTGAATGCCAGTAACGCTGAGCTTCGCGGACCAACTAGACCCCAAAGGGGACCTATAAACCAAATTTCATTAATTTTCGCTCAAGACAACTAACACACACAAAAAACACGCTGCAAATTATTACACAAAGGTTTATTATTTACCTGTATAAATGCCTCTTTTGCGTAGATCACTGTGTACTGTGGTCAATACCCTCGAGCTCCCCCCAGGAAAGCCCTAAATCGAGTAATGGAGCCGGCTCCCGAATTAAAGTTTCCTACAAATGCGCGGGATTCAATAATTCAATAATTTATTTATTATCTTGTATTATTCATTAAGCATGAGGCACATAATAAACCGTTGTGTAATAATTTACCTGTATAGGTGCCCCTTCTACGTAGATAGTATAATGAACCGTTGTATAATAATTTACCTGTGAGTAATAATTTACCGTTGTGTGATAATACTTCAAAGGTTGTTCAAGTTGCAAAAGTACTCATCAACAAACTCCAGCCCCTTCTACGTAGATGCTATAATGAACCGTTGTGTAATAATTTACCGCTGTGTAATAATTTAACATTGTGTAATAATTTACCCATCAATAATACTTCAACGTTTGTTCAAGTTTCACTACCTATCAGCAAACTCAAATAGAGCCATCATTTATCAGATGAAATAATATCACAGAACAACCAACTCGACTTCATACTCCGTGATTATAATCAGGTGATCCCTAGCAATGATTTATTTTTATCTCGGGCCGATTCCCGATTGTTAGCGCGTCCTTAGTGATGATATTTGGGCTGAATGTATACAATTTCATTCACCCTGCTGTTGGAAATGCCAGACGGTACAAACCCAGCAGTACGGCCGGACGTCTGGTCTTAAAAAACTCCCAAGTTCGAGAACCCCTATTTTTAAACCCGACTGACATTAACGCCAAGCTTCGAGAACCAACTAGACCCCAAATGGGACCTATAAACCGAATTTCATCAATTTTGGTTCATGGTAACTAAGAAAAGTGCTCAGTACGGCGTACGGCGGACGGATAGAAAATTTGTTATTGCATTTTCGGATTCTATATACATTGAAACGGAAACCATCAAATTTTGAGGGAGGGTTAATTTTTTTTTTCTTTTTTTTTTTTCATGCTCGATTCCTTATTGAAAGTAATAATCCAAAATGAGCGTGTGGGGAGTCCGTGGAGCCGCCATGACGTATTATAGGAGATACGGGCGGTGGAAAAATGGGTATTCATGTAGTAACGTTCATTGTTGAAGACGTTAGAGAGCTTATACTTTGAATCTGGTAGGTTTTTGTCGTGTATGTATGTTTGCGTGCGTGGGTAGCAAGATATCCACCAGAAAAATTGACCCCAATAATAATTCACGATCTCACATTAATGGGAATTTAGTGATCATTCACGCAAACGGGGTTTATATACAGGAAAAAATGAACCGTTTGTAATAATTAACCAAGTTTTTGTAGTCAAATTGGTTCGTCTTTATTTTATTTGAGTTGAATGGAAAGTTACTGGCAACTACATCACCGGGTTTTTGCTATGTTTGATGGGATAAAAGCATGGGAATAGGTAAACGTACTACGCAAGGGTTATCCAGTTAAAAGTGTAAAAGTAAGAATAAACGTACTAACCTTGATGTCTCATTAACTTCACGCATGAATCGCTAATAAAAGTTAATGATGAATGTGGTGGTCAGCACCTGTTAAACACATTAGCACATCGCTTGTAATTACGAAACCAACTCATCGCGCGAGGCTGAATCTCCGCAACGCTAAATCCAGCGCGAATTGGAGCCGGTACGCATCTGTCACGGTTTATTTCTGGGAATCGACTTGTTATTATCCTACATAGTTAATGAGAGACACATCCAACCAGGGATTGATGGTACTGAATGCATTGGTGTTAAATTGAAAACGACGAATTTCCATCAACTTACACTTCTAGCTGACAGCTACGAGCCAATCGACAGTGGGCAATTATCTTCTTTACAAAACAAGCACTTTTGGTGCTGAATTTCTGTTAACATTCCTCGCTACAAAACAGAAAGAAAACACTAGGGCACAAAGTCATGGCTTCCAGGATGACAACTCAGGTTCCCTTTTCCCATACTTCTTTCATTTTCATAAAAGAAATACCTAATCCCGAACCACTTTATTCCCGTTCCATAAGGGAGGTGGCGAATACTACCCCATACAACGGCAATGCACAAACGTATCCTTCACCAGCTGTATAGCCCGTGCGTTTCACAGGATATTCTCAGGACGTGAACATCCAGTGGTTCATTGACAAACATCGTAGGGATAGAAAACTAGTCATTCCAGAGGATGTGGCTTCCCTTTGGATATTGGAAGTCAACGAGAGGTTGAACTACTTTTGGCCTAGAATGAGCTATGATGCGTCAGGGCTTGGTGCTGAGGAAAAAACCCGCGAAGTCAAGGGCAAGCCTGCAGGGAAACGTAATATTCTTCATCATCATTTCAGCATAATTATATTTTGTAATAAAAACGAATCAAACATAGTCAAGGCATCAACCAGCTTACCAGCATCAAACTGGTTTCATAGCCGAAACCAGTTTACTCAAATCGGACTAACAACAGAACAAAGGCAGTAGATATAATAAGATGAATCTGGAACAGCCTTGAATTAGATAAGGGTCGATGAACTCTTCTGTCACGAGGGATTTGAATGTGTTGCGGGCAACTCGACTGGATACCAGAACGAGGGTGATAGATAACAATAACGATAATAACAATGTGGTTATCGTTGTAAAGAGATGATAACGGCAAATCAGAAGAGTATGTAGGAGAGTTCCTAATTAAAAGGAATGGCTTACCTATCACCACGGATTTGAATGTACCATCAGATTTATTTTTCACAGCTGATATTGATGGAAGGTAGAGTTTAAAAAAAAGAAGGTACTGTTATAGATATATAAATTATCGATATAGATATATAAATGATGCTTCATTTATATAGATATATATAAATGAAGCAGGTCAATAACAAATTCATATATATTATTACATTGGTAGGTGCCGTTAATATAAATTACATTCCACGTCGAACAATACCGGATAATGGTGAGTATGTAATGATTGTATCCTGTAGCATCAACAGCCTGTATTTCTTCCTTAGTCTCAAAATTTATGTGAATGTCCACTACACTGTTCCCAGTACTTGATTCAAGCTTAAGACTGCAATCGATCACAACGATTGTTGCAAGGTTTATGAATTCATCATGAGTTAGCATGGGCTCGGACCAATCCTTGGAGTAGTATGATCGTTGAAATCTGCATACATTTGATACAGTATTGGCACACGTTTAGAGGAGAAATCAAGATTCATCTTGCCATGAGGAAGGAAATGTCTGGGATCCAATATGTAGTCGAAAGTGCGACAATTTGCAATGACTGAAAAGTGTCACATTTTTTCCAACATTTTTCAGTAAATTAGTTTTTAATCCAAGGATGATGTATATAGGCTTTTCAACATCAGTAATATTTTTCAATGTCCATGTAATCTCCTTGTTCGTTGGTAAGGCTGGGTAGATTGTCAAGTTCCAACTTCGGAATCCCATAGTACCTAATAGGTTCATATTTTTCAAGTATCAATAGTAACTGCAATTTTTCACTATCGGAAGGCGTCACTTACGGAATATACCATACTGTCTTTTTGACAGAAAGTTCAGGTGAGCCGGTTGAGGGAATGCCAGCTGCCGCTGGCATGCGTGGAATAATCATGTCAGCATCCGATTCCGATCTGTTGAGTACGAGCTCCATCCGAACATTTACCAAGACGATGATAATCTTCAGCATATCCCATCGCTGTGTTTATTGGTACGCATGTTGAAAACGTTCCACTGTTAGAATCCACACATGGGTTCATTGCTGAAGTGGTAGATGACATCATCCATCCGGCCTGATGAAGCCCGTTCACAGTCGATTTACTGAAGCTTGCGTACACCTTCATGCCAGATGTTATGCCTGTATAGTTAGTTTTATCCACGAGTTCCCCATTTCAATACAGCTTAATCTCATCAAAAGCAGGAGCAATTGCGTTCGGAGCCAATATGTACCGATCATATTTTGATAATGAACCTTCTACATACAAATAACTTGTGGATGGTAGTACATATTCATCTGGTTGTGAAAACGGAATTATAATTTCATCCGATGGATTGTACATAGCTGATGTGTATGGCTCACGTGGTCGATATTCCAACTTCGTCAATCTCTCATCAAAATCGAGTTTTCTATCTACGCCCAACATGTTGATGCTGCGTTGGAATGTCTTTATATCCCAAACTTTTCAGAAAGTAATAGTTGGCTGCTGTTAGTTGATATGCACTCCGATTGTAGGCATCAGCTGAACTGATACTATGTTCAGCAGTCGTACTTTTTATGTAGGCGTTGATGACGATGGTGGCGGAAGATCAACATACTGTAAAGTAATAAATGGTAGAATGCTTCAACCTCTGCTTTTATACTGTCCGTCTTCTGAAATGAAGTCGAATCGATATCATCTCATCTCCAAAGTTGATTAGGTTTCCATCTTGATCAATTATTGTTACGGTAATTTGCTCTAGTGTATCACCAAGCAAAGAATGATATGCTACAGATTGTGGATTTTCTACCATTTTACAACCAGGTGCCACATTTGGAATGAACAAACTGATAGATGACATGTGTTGGTGTTCCATTATGAATATCACCTTGACAACAAGACACAGATACACCAATATTTTTAGTAAGTACGTTGAACACATGTACGATACCCTCTGACCAATTCCATTTGTCGCTTGGTAAGTGGTCTTCTGACTTGAATCCCAGTAGTTTTGAAAATGAATCTTCATTATTGCAATTGATGCGTTTGGTGCATTTTATACTGCAACATTGTGTGTTCAAGTTAACTAGCATTCCAAAATCGATACCTATCTAGTTTTTTCAGTTCACTTTTCAACAGGTGACGTAGGTCTGCCAACTCATATGTACCTGTAAGAACTTTGAATATAACACCAGAATATAGTGCAGGCTGCTTCCCCGATGGTAATTCCATTCCTTCGACATGTTTCTTCAAGGATGCAGACCATGTTCTTTTCAGTGGCATATCTGCTGTATAAGAATTGCTGGATGAAGCAAGAAAAAACTCTACCCTTACTGAACCCCAAAGGTATCAATACAGAGTCATCACCAACGTTGAAAGGTGTTCGGGCAGTTTTAATTAGTGCATGACGCTTCGTTATCGTGACTTGCATATCCGGGAGTGTGTTTTGAAATAGGACGGGTATATCACCGGCATCGAACAATTTCCCACTGATGCCATGTACTGGTACAACATTGTCATCATCGATCAGATATAACGGAGCATTCACACCCTCAATTAAGTTTTGTATGGAGAAATAGGATTCAAATGATATCAAGCCGGCCTCCCAGTCGGATGAGTGGAGTTGACATGGGTTGAAAAAAGTCTGCATGCAACTCACTTTTTCCTCGTTCAGTGAATGTTATTGTGAAGGAAGTCATTGATGAAGTGATGTTAAGTTGTGTAAAGTCTTCTTATAGTACTCAGAGATCATCAAAAGAAATGAGAAACTCATACGACCGCAAATTACGCTTTCTTTTTTAGCGTTGATTGACTGGATTGATTGATGTTACATAAAATAGTTCTGCGAACTCCAAAATACACTTTCCATTCGATCGGAGGTTCTAAACTACCACTACTGTCGAAATAGTAAACCTTGTTTCGAGCCAATAGGCTGTCCAATGAATCCGCCCGAACCATCATCACTCGTGGCCATATTAACGAAGGCACATTCAATCTGTTCAGGAATGGTGCGTGGAATATCATTCATCATTCGTGCTCCAGTAAAACCAATAATGTTTGCACCTTGCACATGCGATCCAAATCTATGTTTGTGAGTGGACGATTTGGAAGCCCGACGGTTAGTTTTTTGAACTGACTTTCACCTTCAAACCTTTTCCCGTTTGCCTGTAGGGTCTCATATATAGAGCTTCTCCTTTCACTTTCCCACTACCGTTACCAAACTCATACGGTCTAATGTAAAGTCCTTGTCCAGATTTGCGAGCTTCTTCTTCTTCCATTCTCTTCTTATGTCTTATTGTTTCATTTAAATCCTCCTGAGAGCTTTTAGCATCAATTCAAGCCATAGGGACAGTTCGCTCGGTGGACTGAAACCTTTCAGAGAAAATCAGATCCAAAACAGAAAGGGATGTCGCCATGGAAACCTGATCTCCTATCCAGGCGTCCATGCGCGGGGTATTGTCGGTATTGTGAATGACAAGAAGAAAGAGAGTTAGGGAAATTACACTTGAACCCGTGGAGGATAAAAATGAAGATTATGGAGCAATCAACAAAATTCTGTATCTTGGAAGCAAAGGCAGCAACAACCCACAGTTGAGGATATGGTCAGTTGGAGCCCTGAAGCTAGAAGACCAGTGAATCGTTGGGGGTCCCTCGAAGTGAAGAATGGACAATTGTTTCGCCGCTGGGAGACAAAAGCTAGTCAAGCATGGTTACAGTGAGTAGTACCAACCAAAGAGATCCCGGAAGCACTTCGCCTGTGCCATGACGACCAGTTGGGGGTAATTTTGGCTTCTGGAAAACACTAGGGAAAGACTGGCGAATGTATTTGTAATGTTACCCTTACAATATACCATTCCTGTAAATAGTTTAGATTGATACCAATAAAATGACGGAGAAGACGAGCTGTGCGATGCAACGGTTGAAGCCCGGATGTCTCCCTCGAATGGCTCCCAGCAGTCGTTGGTGGACCGGGGGAAGGGCAGAGGCCCTGTATACGCCCTGCTACGTCCTCAACGTGGTGAAAACCGCACGAGAATTTCCTTCCCAGCACTCAACGTGGTGAAAACCGGACGAGTGCTTTTCCAAATATCCAACGTGGTGAAAACGGGACGGATATTCTCCTACCCTCTCTTTTCAATGTCCAACGTGGTGAAAACTGGACGGATATTTCCTCATCACAATATCCAACATAGTGAGAACCGGACGGATATTTTCCTATCCTAGAGAAGCATCCGAGGTGAAAACCTGGATACGCTATCGCACAACTCTCTCACCTCCTCATCCAGCCTCACTTTCTCAACCTCACCTCTTTAACTTCACCTTCCCAAACGATCCTCGGTCTGATGAACGATCCTTGTGCCAAACATGTGAGGAATGTCAGAAGGTGAACGGACCAGGCCCAATCAAACCCTCATCCCTCCAAAAGTTGAATGTAGGAGCCCCAAGCGAGTGGCCTGGGGTTGACATTCTTGGGCCAATCCTCACAACCAGGCGAGGTAACAAGTATATAATAGTTACTGAAGATTTCTTTTCCAAGTGGCCTGAGGCCATTCCATTAGCGAATCAGGAAGCAGATACAGTAGCTACAGCCTTAGTGGAGCAGGTTTTCAGTAGGAGTTCCAGTAGAAACTCAAACCGATAAGGGTCGTAACTTTGAGGATAGACCCATGCAAGAAGTTGCAAGTCTGTTGGGTATTATAACAAATTATCATCGCTTTCCACCCTCAATCAGCATGACCTGTGGAGCGGCTAAACCACACACTGAGCAAAAAATTGGCCATTTTCGCTAATACCCACCAACAAGACTGGGATAAACGATCCTTAGATACGTACTGGGGAATCTGGACTTGAAGTTCCGACTTGCATGTTCGGTGCGAGGAAAATAGGAAGAACGGCGGAACTTCATAATTCTCCAACAAGAGGTCGGCAAAGAAGGAAAGTTGTACTGGGTCAAAGTTTCCTCGAGAATCTCTACTACCTACTTCCTTTCCGATACTTGATTCTTGAGTGAGATAAAGTAACTTGAGCGGCAGCTACTTTTCGTTCATCTTGAGAAAGACTGGGAAGTACCTACTTTCAACAACCTGTCTTACTCCACAATGCGCTCGGTACATTTTTCAGAGATATCTCAGTGGATGCTAGCGGATTATATTCAGTAACCCCTCACATAATGATATATGCATGCACTATGGATGTCATGGAAATGTTACAATCTATTTCATATTCAGTTAACATTCCGAACAACTTTCATGAATAGTTTGTCCAGCTGACGCAAATATATAAAACTGCTCTCGAAATAGTTCATAGTAGCGAGAAGAGTGTTTCAAAAATGTTTTTCTAATACAGGACACTAATTCTGATAGCGGAAACATGAGTCCATCTATCTCGCTCCTTCATCCTACGGATCGTTCCCACGGCAGAGATATTTATCATCAACCTGCAAAAGCTGGAGCCACAGTTTCAAGACATATGATACATGCAAAGGTGTAAAACATGCTGGGGTTTCACCGAGTGGCTCCTAAGGCCCTAAAAACCCCATGTATTTTATATCCCCCATCACCCCCCCCCCCAACTCACCCAAAAACCCTGTTGTAAAAATTTACCCGCCAACAGAACCTCCTCAGCCGCAAAATGGATTGATGGCCATTTTACCTGCCGAAGTAGCATGATCGGTGTTTCGCACCTCGCTGTTGGATGTGCATATAGAAACCTGTTCCGTCCCCTCTGTCGGATATGAGTATAGGAACCTGTTCCTTCCCCTCAAACCATGCAATTTCTTTCAACGCTATTTGGTGGGGGCTTTTCGCCTACCGGGGAAAAATCAGTTCCCCCTCCGACAAATAACTAATGTAAACATCGGGCGTGTCGTTCAACATTATAGAGTTGAGTTGCTGAGAAATCGGGGCATTTGTACTGAATTTAGTCTCCACCCACCCCTCGTTGGCCATTCATTTGTTCGACATATCGTTCATTTGTTCGGGTTATTGCGGTGTTGAGCTTACAGGAGAGACTGGGGACCTGAAAACAGTTCGAAGTACCGAAAAATTGGAGATATGGGTGTTCGACTCATCGAGTTGTGACTGTATACCGTTTCATTCACCATCACGTTGACGAAGCTTATCAGTGCAAACGGCTGGATGTACAACGCTCCAGGTGGTCTCAAAAAATGCTGAAGTCAAGACCAATTTAAAAACGCTGCAAAGTCCTTGTCACATGGGCTTATTATTCTACTGGACATACCTACAGAAATGTTGGCTGTTCATTTATTGTTTCTTTCACGTGAAATAATTCAAATAGCTATTTCTGATGGTTTCCACCAATTTTGGCCCCCAAAACACAAATTAGGTAGGCTCCTTTTTTTTCAAATTATCTATGATCATCGGTAGTGCCATTTTTAATCGTCTTGATCCACGTGTTGGAACTTTCTCTAGTGTTATTATACAAACTGATTGTGATTTCAGACGATTTCCCAAGTTTTTGACTCACGAAAAATCAATTTTGGGAGCTGAACATTTGGTAGAACCCCAATTTTCCACTCTTTGGTCAAAATCGACTTCATGTTCGGTCTTCTCGTCCCAAAAACCTGGAAAACCATACCACAAAAGCTCATGTTACTAACATGTTGCTAACACGCAAAAAGTACCTATTTTTACACACATTTTCACTCATAACACCCCTGGGTATATTCCGATCAAGCTGCAAAGTTTCGGGACACAACTAGCCGGTACACGTGATACGGCGTACGGCGGACGGACATTGCATTTTGGTTTATTATTATGTGAATAATACACCTATGTATTCGCTCAGCAAAAAATTTGTATAACACCCCCTCAAAATTTTTTCTTTTCCGTTTCAAGGTGCGTAGATTCCAAAAATGCAATGTCCGTCCGCCGTCCGCCATACGCCATATCACGTGTACCAGCTTCATTTTCGGTCTAAAAAATGCGTTATTTCGCACACACGCTCCATTCGGGCCCTAGTTGTGTCCCGAAACTTTGCAGCCCGATCGGAATATACCCGAGGGTGTTATGAGTGAAAATGTGTGTAAAAATAGGTACTTTTTGCGTTTTAGCAACATGTTAGTAACATGAGCTTTTGAAGTATCGTTTTCCAGGTTTTTGGGACGAGAAGACCGAATTAGAAGTCGATTTTGATGAAAGAGTGGAAAATTGAGTTCTACCAAATGTTCAGCTCCCAAAACTGATTTTTCGTGAGTCCAAAACCTGTGAAACCGTCTGAAATCACAATCAGTTTGTATAATAACACTAGAGAAAGTTCCAACACGTGGATCAAGACGATTAAATGGCACTACCGATGATCAAAGATAATTTGAAAAAAGAAAAAAAGAAGCCTACCTAATTTGTGTTTTGGGGGCCATAATTGGTGGAAACCATCAGAAATAGCTATTCGAATTATTTCACGTGAAAGAAACAATAAATGAACAGCCAAAAATTTCTGTAGTTATGTCCAATAGAATAATAAACCCACGTGACAAGGACATTGCAGCGTTTTTGGAATCTACGCACCTTAAAACGGAAAAGAACAAATTTTGAGGGGGTGTTCTATTGAAAGTTTCGAGCTACGGCGTTTGGGAAATGTCAACCCCTTAGAAATGGCTGACAGTAACGCCGAGCTTCGCGGACCAACTCGACCCCAAATGGGACCTCGAACCAAATTTCATTGAAATAATAAACCAATAGGGATCCTCAAACT